>WHPZ01584859.1:0-21595 GCA_016617965.1 Macrosiphum rosae
ACAACAAAATAACTAAAATAGTTATTCTAGGGACCTAAAGGTGATGACACAAAAAAAACTCACATCATTGTAAAATCAATACATTTTTCACCCCACTCAGAATCTAAAAAAGTGAGATATTAATGGTTTGTTATTATTCGTTACTCAGACAAGTTACGTGTTCAATGGAAATCAACAATTAATTTACTCACTAGATTTGAGTTTACTTGTTTTTAATTTATATTAATGCCAATGGATATCGCTTAAAATAAATTAATAGATTTACTTATTTATAAATAAACATGACTTGGATTTGATTGAAAGAAACTCGTCATTTATTAAGTCACTATCAATAAAAATCAATAAAGTTATAAGTTAATAAAAAATATTTAGTTACAACAAGTTGAGCTAAAACTAAAACTTTTTAACTCGTTTATGCACAGCATTGTAAAAATGTAGGTCCATCATAATATTATACTGTTAACTATATATGTTATCTATTTCAATTATTGGGCTGTGTATACGTCATACTCTGTAATAGGTATAAAACGTTGAATATAAAATATACGCCGATAACATGACCTTAAAACGTTTACATCAAACTTTCGTAGTAGAGATAAAGATGATCTCTCCCGTAATAATATATTATCAGTAATTGGGAACTTTTAGAAATCAGGAAAAACGATTGTGCTGGTTACTTTAGGTGAGTATTCGGGTTAATTATCCCACTCACTAGCTGCATTCCTATCCTAACCTAACCGATTTTTCGTCAACAATTATTACTTACGTTTCCTCTTTTGTTCCGGACTATACGTTTTTGAACTAAATCTAAAGCATATACAAGAAGTATAACTTTATCGTGTTTGTCGTCGTACTCGGCCGGCAGCCATCCAGTCCTACCCGCCAAAACTTGCAAAACGTACAAATAACTATTTGAATACTTCATGAAAATTACTATTTCGACAAGAATATATACCTGTTGAAATAAACTCAATACATTTACTACCAATGAGTCTTATGAGATTTTTTCTTGTTTTGGTGAAAATATATTTTAAACGTTAATAATTATTATACGTAGTATATGTCGAATAAAGCAATCATTATTTTTCACAATCACGTTTCATATAACATTTATACATTTGAAATTTAAGTCATAGACGAAACGAACTCGGCGACAATCGACTAAAATATATTATGCTAATTTTATTGTACTTGTGTGGGTACGTAATGATATTCTACATAATAATATATATATATTATAAAATAAACATTACTGTTTCATAATATTTTAGGGGGAAAATAGCGCTGAGGGCGCTTACATAATTTATGTTCATATGCAAGTACAAAACACGCAAACACACTATACTTGGGTAGGTATAATATTATAAGCATTTTTTTAACGCAACGCAAAGCGGACAAGAACAAATCTTATAATATATAGTGCATTTTAAATACCAATCACGATCCCTATCCCTTGTCCGGGACATAGATAATTCTGCATTTATTCAAACTATTCTGATTCTAGATTCTTAGTGGAGCGATGAATGTATTGATTTTACAATGATGTGTTTTTTTTTTTTGTGTCTGTCATCACCGTTTGAGGCAGTAAAACTACTTTGATTTTCTTCAACAGTACGTTGTTCGACGGGAAAGAGTTGGTGCATTCGGAAGGTCAAAATTTGAAATTCTCAATAGTTTATAGTACAGTATAGTAATACACTTAGTAGTATCGTAGGCTGACTGACCTCCTTCGTTCAGAGTTGTTTTTCTTATACAATGATATTCTATTACTAAATTCAAATTTAACACCATCCATTACAGTGACACCCAATTGCCAACCTTTTTAGAATTTTAAGTTCTCAAAGACTATATTGTTTTTAAATAGGTACTTGGATTTTTATACCATTAAAGGATTATCTACCCTGTGCAGAAACAAACTTCTGTTTTTTTAGTGAGATCTTAAATGGTGTGTAGAATGTATTGATTTTACAATGATATAGTCTGTTTTTTATTTGGAGACACTTTTTTAGTAGAAAAATGCTCTGATCATCAACTTTAATGGGGGTTTATCGTAAAATAATGGTCCTAGTTGGTACTTTTGGGAGGTCAAAGTTGAAAATTCTCGGCACTTTTAAAAATATTCGGGAATAACTAAAAAACAAAATACGAAAATTTGATAACATTTTAATATCATTATTAAAAAAAGCGGGTAAGTGGATGTCGCTCTGCTGTACAGTAGATTACAACTGGGTAAAGGTAGGTTATAAATTTGAAATTTCAAATGAGAACTACCTATTAGCTATTTTTTATTGAAAAAAGTTAGGTATGTAGCTCTAGTAGGTATGATTTTTTTCAAAATATTGGTCTGAATAGAAATTTGTACAAGGAATAGTCTCTTATTTATTAAACTAAAATATAATTATAACATATAAGATATTATGATTACAAAATGATACTTGTTTATTAAAATTGTATGATTTGTAAGAATTGTCAGAGCATATTGAAAGAACTAGATGAAAAAATATACATAGATAAAAACCAAAAACCAGCAGCTATTAACGTGAATTATCAGTATACTTACCTTAGTGTACAGTGTAATAACTAATTGAAAAATATAATCTCCTTATAACAAAATTTACGATAAACAGGGGTGGCCCTCGTTTGGATAAAAAAATTAAAATGTTGTACAGCCACAGGACACTAGTAAATTATCGCTTAAAAAAAAAAAATCTAACCTTATGAAAACGATTAATTTATGATCTTTAATTAAGCAGGCATAAAAATTCCAAAAATCAAAATTTGAATAAATTCGTTATTATAAACTAAAAATTTTACTAGGGAGGGAGGGTGACCATGCAGTATAATACGTCTCTCACGTTAATAACTTATGCAACTAAAGTATTAACTAGTAGCAAGTAGATTATGGCTGTAGGACTCGTCTCGTATTATATGCAAATGTAATAAATCGTATATTAGGTGAGTATAATATAATATGTATACATATTATAGGTACTCGTTAAAACAATGGCCCCCGGCAAATAGTAATTATCGGAATGGTTTATTAAACAACGACCTGACCATGCGATCGAATTATTTATTTTCCATGCCCTCTAATCATAAAAAAAAAAAACAAAAATACTAATCATTTTAAGCGATAACATTAATATAAATATTATATTTTGTTGTTTTGGTAATTTTCGTTTATTCAAAACGTAGATACTCATAATACGTATTGTATTAGTGATGTGTGTTTATAATATAATAATTAATAATAAACTTTCTTTTATTGTTATGGCGTACCTACCTATACCTTCACCGCTTTTCGGCGGTGTAAAGTTCAATTCTCTAAATAAATTGCACCGATTAGTACGAATATAATAATATTAAAAGGTTTCAATTTTTTCCTCGACAATAATATTATTATCACGGCTGGAGTAATAAGTGATTTTAACTAGGTCAAAATCAGGTAGGCGTATCCACGTTGTTCCCATACCTACTGGAAATAAAATTTATTATAAGCCATCTTACAGCCGTTAAACCTTATAGAAACGTATTTTGTTTTTAACCGCACTTGGATTTTAATATATTATATCATACCTAATACGATGGTTATAATCCGTTCAATTATACAAAAATATATTAAAAAAAAAATAATATTATTATCGACTTATAAATTATAATAAATAAATAATTATTATCTTACCGGTCGCCACGTACCTACGTAGGCATACGTTTGGAGTTGACCAGATGAATATTTAACGCAATAATTTATGTCAATTTATTGTCATTCGTTAATCGATATAAAGCAATTCCATCTACGCCTTTCATCGACGCTTACCATAATATAATTATTATGCCGAAATTTCGAAACGTACATAATAATAATAATAATAATAATATAGATAAATACAGTGAAAAACACTTACGGTGACAATTTCATTTTAAATTAATGTTGGCGTCGGACGCGGCGTGGAATCGGCAGCGTATTACTATAGTTATGAATAATGCAAAAGTGAGAGAAACACTTTGGCAATTCTCAATTTATCAACGTGATATGACAAATGGTAATAATGGTATAGTAATAGTAAATCTATAGGCAACCATGACATTCAACTAATGCAAAAAATAACTTTGAATTGAATATTTAAATTATAATCTATAAAGTAGGTATAGACGTAATATTTTGTGTACTTACTACATATTTTCGTATATTGTGGTACAAATTAATAATAACTGGAGTTGGCTCAATGCACGTCGATGAAAGAAAATATTAAAAGTATTACTGGTACCAGGGTACCTACATACATTATGTGAATGGTATCTTTATATCTACTTATCTTATATCTACTTACTGATCTTGATAATGTCCAGTTTCAGCAATAATATTTTATGACTATTGTGATGATTTTTAGGTACTGAAATACTTATAAATATACACTTAATTAAATTATACAGAAAAAAAAATAAACGCGTCTTTGGTATTACTAATACTAGTAAAGCCAAGAACCTTACTTAGTTATTTCCATATATTTTTACGAATTTAAAATTATGACTAAAAAACTAATATCATACATACATTTCAGAGTAGATCGCCAATTCCTAGCCTAGGTATCCAAAATATAAATAAGTGTACCGTGATCAATCGAACCAAAGCTTTCGTAAAGTCGGTATAAGCTACATCAACTTGCCGCTGTAATAAAAACGCATCATGTACATATGACACGAAATCAATAACACAAGTACCTAGATGTTGATTCGGTTAGGAAAAAATCCATGATGGCCAAATTGGTCGCTGTATAGTGTAGGTATACGATTGAGTACACTCGATTCAACAATTTTACCTAAGAATTGTAGTCCGGATATGTGCCGATAATTAGTAACGTCAGTAGGATTCCCCGAATTTAATACTGGTGTAACTCGGCTACATTTCCAGATGGAAGGAAAGACTCCCTCTGCAAGGAATTTATTAAAAATCGAACAAATCGGTGAAGTGAGATTGTCTCTACAGCGATACAAAAATATGGCAGAGATACCATCCGGCCGGAACCCCGAGTGGTATCAAGTAATTCAAGAGCGACGAGTACCTCATCGGGGTCAATGGACAATGAGGATAGGAGAAACGAAAATTGCTCTGGAGTAATCAGATTCGACTGGGTTGAAGATACCACTAGTGGCTCAACATAAACCGAAAAAAAATACGAGGGGAACAGATCAGATACGTGATAACCCGAAGTACGTATGTTTCCAAGATGGACCTCTTCAGGAATACAAAAACTTTGCAAATAGTTTTAAAAAAAAGTCGGGAAAAACAAAAATAAAATAAGGAAAAAGTGATTTGAAATTTGAAAGAAATTAGACATATAAATGAAGAAAGTTGATTTCAATTATTTTGGCGTAATTTAAAAATATTATTCGTGGGTACTTGGAACTTTTAAAATATATTATTATATTTTATACATACAATGACATTTTCAAATTCAAATTTTTCATCAAAAATGAATTTAACCTACTGTTGTATAATTGTACTAATGCCTAATAGTAAAATAAATTACTTTAATCACAATAATATCATAAAATATACTTAAACGACGGATCTGTCTTTGCTCAGAATTGATTTTCGTATGCTATGATTTTTTCGTCATTAAATTCAAAAATTTAACACTTCCATTACAGTGACGTATCTAAACACCTAAAATGTACACCAGAGCGTTACCCACTTGCTCACACTTTTTTACATTTGGCAATCATTAAGAATCATTCAGAATATATTGATGTTTAAAATTTTTCTATGGCAGAAGAAATTAATACTTTGGGATAGTTCACATTCGGCCCAAAGTTCCCCCAAAAAAAATGATTTTGCTAATTCTATGATAATAATATTATAGTGTCTTGAAGACTGGAACTCATTAACTTAATATTGTTTGAATACGTCATAATGATAAAATACAATAGCATTGGAATGAAAACTATTTTGATTCCAGATTGTATAAGTCCATTTCTGTATACTTTAATTATAATAATTCCATCAAGAGAAAAAATTCCAATTTAAATATTATATTTAAACAGATTTATAAAATAACTAACTCACATGGCAATGCGTTTCTATATTGATGGGTTTTTGGGATTATACGAGCAGTACCTATATTATCATGATTCAGGTTAATTATTTATGTTTTTATTATCTGTGTTAATTTTGATGATTTAATGTTAATTATTGTTTATTTATTACCAAACTGTATTATAAATAATTAAATATTCATAATATGTATTGATACAGAACAATAGAATCATTTTTAGTTCTTTATTGTTATTATTAGAAAGAAATAAGTTTGCCATGTATACAACAGCCAACAAAATAAAAACAATCGTATTTGCTAGAAAAAAAAATGGGAACCTTAGATTCTAATTTGCCATTTTTCCACTTAATTGGTAAATTTACCGATATTTGTTTACGTGATTTTTCCATTTCTAAATTATAGTTAAAGCTGAGAGCTAGATTTTATTTTAACAGTTAATTTGTTTAAAATTGTATTTATAATATAAATGTATTTAAATTTTTAAAATTCAAAATATCAATATTCAACCTATTTGCATTAGAATGTTACCGGAAGAATACGAGGTAATTGTGTACAGTTTATGTTTTGTAAGGGAAATAAACATTATAGGACGAGACTGTTGAGATATTTTTATAAAGATAATTATTATTGTCGAAACGAGTTGAATTTCACATTAAATTAAAACTTTACGGCTCCTTCAAACGTATAATGCGTTACAAGTTGTATTGAAATAATAACAAACTGAACAAACTGTATAATGCTAATTAATATTTAGAACAATGTTCCGACATTCCTTCAGTTTTCGGTAGTTTTATTTTCTTACAAAATACTGAAGAATTCCGATAAATACCGTCATCGTCTTTGTTCGATTAAATGTAGTTTTAAACACTTTTCGGGTCTCACAACCAAAAATCGGTGACATCACAAAAAAAAAAAAAAATACACATATTATCAATGTAAGAGATTAATCCCTCATTCCGATCGGAATCCAAAAGTGAATCACAATAACATTTCATATTAAAATCGATGGAAAAACGTATCTTTTCATACAAATATTTCTGTCCTACGATACGATAATACGTAACCATAAAAGTACATATAGGTATAATAGTAGTAAATAATGTTATGTAATCAGTAGGGTTTGCATTTCGATGTACTCTCATCTTTTTTTCAGGAATGTTTGACACGACGCTTTCCAAGATATAAATGTGGTTCACGCACACACTACACACACTATGTGAGCAACGAACATTTTTTGTAGAATTTTTTGAATTTTTCGAGGTTTTTGACTCAAAGGAAGTATTTAAACGTTTTTAGTGCGTTTAGTTTTTTAGGTATGTATATTATGTATATAATAAATATTTCTGTCATACGATAATAATATGTATTATGCTTGAAAATAAAAGCAAGCAGTATAGTAGTAGATATAATCACTAATCAGTAACAGAGTATAAGACGATGGGTAATTTCCATGAGTGCTCATCTTTTTTGAAATGGGACTGTGGGAGGGATATCTATGCATTTTTCACTATTCTCAGACCACGTCACATAGCGTTAAATATATTTTCATTCTTTATCATAATAATATATTTTATACGACAAAAATAAGCTAAACGGTTGGGAGGAGCAGACCCTCACCCCCTCTCCATGTGGTGTGCAACAGTATTATGTTAGTATCATCGTTGTAATATTTTTTTATAATTTATTCGTATTCTGAAACGAAGGGTAATAAATATTGATTTATATTTTTAAGTATAAGTAATATGCATTTATGATAAATATCGTGATAATGTAGAGCACATTTGTACGCACTAAAATAAAGTATTACAATATGCCATATGTGCAGGTAAGCAGCAGTAAAATCGTGAAAATGTGCAAATTATTTAAAAAAAATACCTAAAGATGGAAAAAAATAAAATTGACACAATAACAGCATTGCTCAGTGGATAATTAATAATTATTATGAATCTTTATAAGGCATAAAAATAATAATTTAAAATAAATTTTAAAATAATTATTTATAAATGCAAATCGAATACCTTTTTTTGGATTGAATTACTTTCAAACAAATTGTAAACAAGAAAGTTCACTTTACTTCTTGTTTAAAATTATAAAATGTATATTAGTTTATCGAAAAACGATAAGGCTGAAGTCGAAAAATAAACTTTTCAAAATGTATACTCAATGAAATAATATTTATTTCAACTTATTTACTGAAACTTCAGTTTGCAATAAATATTAAATGTTGTAGTAATATGCAGAAATATGAAAACAAAACTGTTGTCATTATTTTGAAACTATTACTTTTCGTAAATATTACAGTCAAAAATCCAAAATTATAAAATACATCATCGCTCAATATCGATACGCTTCAATTTCTTCCTGGGAAATCTTGATTACTTAAAATTTAAGAAAAATAAGCCATTCGCTTAACAATATAATATTTTTTTAAATATAAATAAATTATAATTATGTAAGTACTTATTACTAAGTATCTAAAAGGACAAATCAATTCAATCTGATTTAGCCGTCCTAAACTTTACAAATGGGAAATTCCAAAAATAGTTTAATAATACATACTTTTTAAAATGATAACTGCAACATAGGTGTAACTGAAATAGTTTGCGTTGCATCATGATAAATTAATCACGCTGTATACAATATACATATAGGTACTTTAAACATCTTTAGCCACAATTTATTGTGCTTATAAATCGAAATAATATTAAAATATTTTTAGGTAAGCATTTTATGCTTGATAATTGATACCAACAGTTATTATATTTTCATACCTAGGCGACCTATATAGTAATAACTATCCTGCAAAACGGTCATTCAAACGAGATATTAAAATAGTGTAATATTACACAAATAGAGATAAAAATAAATAGATATAAATGAAATAGACAATATTTTCTTATTATTACATTTTATAATTTTTATGATAATAGCTTACTACCAAAAACTTATCTGCGCAGCGGTTAATATATTGTTACTTTAAACAATAAACTACATAGCTGGGTACTATGTTTTTTCAAAATTATTAGTAATTATAAATTTTAACTTCATAGGCATTAATATAAGTACAGCCTCCTCATTTACCAACAATAGGCTCAAGCAGTGAAAAACTGAAACTATTGTTTATAAAGTGATTTTATTTTAAAACTGTTTAAGAAGGGTGTTTTTATATTTTAAACAACTTTGAAAATACCTATTACTTAATCAAATATTGATATAAACGAAAACCGTTTTTTTTTTTTTAAATTTATTTATTTAAATTATATTACTAAAAATCTGTTAAAATTGTAATGAATGTAATAAAACCTAATTAAATTAACTAAATATATAATTTGTTATTTATTATTATTGTGTGCGTTTGCCGATAAATTTCTATTTCGAAAATTGTATACACATCGCTGCAGTGTTTTCGCTATTTCCTTAAAACTTTTTGGGTAAATCGAAAAACATTCGGTCAGTTTCCAAATAATTATGCAGGACCATTAATCATCGCATAAAACTTTCAGAGCATTTACACTGTTCCAAAAATATTTACACAAAAAAAGGCATCACGCATGCTTATACCTAATCGTGTTTATTATAATAATAACAATTATTCCGTTCCTCACATACCGTTTTGACGGGGTGTTAAGTCCATATTATCGGACATATTTTAATCTTTATCATATTCAAACATGATATTATAACAACACTATAATATTAATAATACATCCCGTCTCTGCTGAAACGACAACTAACTGTATACCTATACAGGATGTTATCATGATGGTAACCTCCCTTATTTTATCCTATTTATTAAATTGTCACAGGATCATTAATCATTGCATACAACTTTCAGTGCATTCACACTGCTCCAAAAATCACAGAAAAAAAAGGCATCTCGCATGCTTATAATCGTGTTTATTATAATATTAATAATTATTCCGGTCACCTCACACCGTCTGGACGTGATACCCGTATGCGTTTTCTCCGTCTTACTAATGTACAATATGGCAAAAAACTGTTTTTCGCGGGAACCACTCCCTTGGTATTTATAGTAAGATTACCAAAATTCCACAGCGCATAGAGAACAACTTTATTTGTGTCGTAGAGTTTTATTTTTTTTTTTATAGCATTTACCAATATTTTTTAATAATTAAATCAAAAACAAAAAAAATCCTAAAGTTCTATAACTGATAACTTTAATTATATTTATGTTATCCAAATAATGAAAACCCTGCGACACAGATAAAGTATTTCCCTATGCGTTGTGGAATTTGGGTTATTCTACTATAAATACCGAGGGAGTGGTTCTACCCCTCGAAAAACAGTTTTTTGCCATGTTGTACATTTGTAAGATGGAGACAACGCATACGGGTGTCACGTCCTCTAAACACGAGGTGTTGAGTCCGGTCCATGTATACTATTATCGAACACATTTCAATCTTTATCATCAAACATAATATTATAACGACATTATATATCTCATCGTTGAGTAGCTCACCAGCTGAAACTACAACTAACTGTATATTATGCAGGGTGTTTCACCAAACATGTTAATCTCCCTTATTGTATCTATAATTAATTAACATTTTCAATTTTGATATATAAATTACCCTGAAAGACTTTATTTTCAAATAATTAGATTTTGACCAATTAAAGAACGTCCTAGCTGAGGGGGGACAAATTTTTTTCTCGAATCACAACAGTCGTTTATTCCTGTAAAACTGACAAACTGATGATTCTTTTTAAAAATGTTAATACAACCATAAATTTAATTTCAAACTAGAAGCTATTAATTCTTATGAGTTATTAAACTTTATGTAGGTACCAAGTCCTTGATATTGGTTTTATATCAAAATAATATGTAAAATAGATGTAATATTAAGCATATATTATAACATATACTATTAAGTACTTATTACACTCAGAATATTTTTAAAATCATTATATATTTATTAATAACTATAATTTTTGAGTTGCTATAACCACACCATATTTTTTAAACTTATTGGCTATTATCGTTGATTATAATTATCTTCAGCCCTTAAAGTTTAAGAACAACTAAACTACATGTTCATATTTCGATTCAAACATACAAACATTTTCAAAATAATCTACTCCCTAACAATTTTTTAAATTAAATAAACCGGTATACGTCGCTCCTAATGGTATAATAATGGGTAGTATATTATAATTTAAAAGTATTCAAATACGTTAAGTACAATTAAAAGTTCTAAAAATCAGAAACATAATAAACTCATAATTACACAAACAAATTTAGGAATTCAGAGTGCTTTGCGAATGTGTACCCGTACAGTGTACTTTATGATAAGAAACAGGAATTATATGCACTAAAAAGGTGCTAAATATGATGCAAATTTAAATTGTAAAAAGGTCAAAATATGCAGTTATGCATTAAAAACACATAAGTATCAAATTAATAAAAATAATTAATAATCATTGATATAACAAAACAATTCAACCAAGTTGGATCATATAGATATATCATAAACGACCGTAGCATCTATATAAATATTTATTTTTCTTTTGTAGTAATAAAAGTGAAAAAAAAATGTTTTTCCTAAATTAAGAAATATTATTTTCGATTAAAAGATTTTCTTTTCTTTTCGATCAAATGTTTTAATTGGTAATTTTAAATTAAGTTTTGATTGGCACATATTGATTCTTGTTTTTACACTGTTAAGTGTAAAGAAGAAAGATTCAATTTATTTATTAAGATATGTAAAATATGATATGCTTTAATAACAAAATAGTCCCTATACCCTTCAAAATAAAATAAAATTTGGTCCACAAAATCAGTTTGTTTTGAAACTCTCATATTTCAAACCCTCGTAGTCGTGCACACACTTAGTATGAAATACGAAAATTCATATTATATTTCCGGTTTCTAATAATTATTAGTAGTTATTATGATATATCCAAGTTCAGTAAATGTCCCATTTTCAAACCATTTTCTTCTTTATGGTTTCGTTCCATGGAACAGAGTTGACGTTGTCTGTATAAATAAACACCGCAGACCATTCTGTGAACGAATACCAAATAATAATAACAATATATAGGACATGTAACATATTATTATGTTTTCTCTGTCAATAATGTGATGATGCGTTATTTAACTACACGTGTACGTACCAAAATGTAATATAACGACAACCGAGTTGATAAAACTACAAATATGTACATTTGTCGATCAAACAACGAAACCGAGACGAAGCTATGTATAATAATATATATACGCATTAATATTATATTATTATATTGTTGCGAGCGTTTACATGGGGACGAAGATAAAACAATTTTAAAAACGTACGCAGCAATCAAATGGCAGCAGAAGAGTAAATACAAATAACCAAAAACTATAGATATTATACGTCGACGATGTCTGACGAGAGGTAAAAAAATATATCACCACAATACAATATAGATAAATGCGCATCGAAATAATACATCTTTTGTTTTTTCATTTAACAATTATTTTAATACATCATTATATGATATAACGACCACTGTAGAAATAATTAAACGAAACGCAGCTAGGTGACTTCCATAATAATATTATTAGGTAGGTACGCGTTTACCCAATTATAATATAATAATTAATAATATACCATAAAAAAGTGCCGCCGACCGAAGAGGACTGAACCGAAACGTATTTTTGATTTTTTTTTTTCTACAATTTTTCCTCTTACTTTAGGGGGGATGTTAAAATACAACGAACAATAACTATAAAACCATTAAACACGTATATGGTACCTCCTACTTACGTTGTTGGATGCACACACACACACACTACACATATACACATATAACTAGATATATAATATATTATATATAACACTTGCTTGACCGTCACGTGTTTGGCAAACAATAAAACATGTAATATTTCATTTGGCAACGTTGCACCCGTTTTTTTTTCCTTTCGTAGAATCGTGTTCTATTTCGTTTAAAAACCGTATTTCCTTTGACGTGCACCGCTTGCCGGTACCTATACGAAGAATCGTGTTGCCTAAAGGGACAAACCGGCGGAATCAGGTTCTACCCGAATAAACTAGTTCGATGATCGTCTCGTGCGAGCTTATTTCTGGTGGTGATAACGAAAGAAGACGAAAAAAAAAATCGCTCATTATTATATCAACAGGTGTAGGTACGCGCGAGGTACGTTAATTTATTACGGATAGGTTAATAATTATAACCGTCATATATATTGTTGCAATATTTCTAGCATTCATGTTATTATATTATTATTATTATTATTATAAAGATAATATAACTCTCATTGATGAAATATTTGAACGTGAATCAACTTCAACTTAACTTTCCGGAATAGCTAAAAATAACAAACTAAAATTACATTTTTTTTTTTTTTTTTTAATAATAGATATTTTTAATAAATAATTAATTGTGTATAATATGCAAAATTCAAATATTAAATATATTATTTCATTCGTACAAAGTAAAAATAATAATAAAAGTTTTAAATCTATGCGTCCAGGTTAATATGGTTATGGCGTATTAATTAATAATATGAATTTATGTGTTAAATTTACCTTATAATTTTTAATAGTAAAAGAAGTAAAATAAAGTAAATAATTAATTAAATTGTTATGTGTTTTTATTCCTTCGCCTATATGGTTCACTCGGTTTTAAGACTCAAGGTGTGCTGGTACCAATGTGAGTCTTATAAGTGGCGTCTACTGTATAGCTGTGCACTTCATTACTATAGTTGGGTGAATGAAAAGTGGCCGCTGGCGATATGATAGCAACCTTTTTTTTTTATCAAAAACAGCGATTCTAAATCTCGTATCTAATACATTTGTATAAGGTAATTGTATCTATATCTAATACTTTTCAAAATATGCCACCACCAGGAGCGTGCGTATCAGCGGCCACTTTTCATTCACCCAACTATAGTAAAACATGCCACCTCTTTGTATGATTCTAATTTTGTTGAATTTGTTATTTAATACTGGATGATGATCAAAACTTAAATAAAAAAAGAAAAGATTTAAGTTTTGATTTGTAACACATTAATTGTACATTTCAACATACTATTATTGCGTTTAACCTACATTAAAATATTGTTTATCTTATAAAATTACTATGAAAAAAATCACTTAATTAGTGTGTGCACTTACATTATGACGTATACCTACTGTCAAAATATCAATTCTCTATGACTCTTGCCTATTATAGATCAGGCTTTACATTGATAAGTCAGCCAGTGAAGACACGTTAGATTATATTATATAATATAGATTATGCGTTCCATAATTTATATTCCATAAATAATAATTTATTACGAAACACTTAATAATTATAATCATCGGTTATTATAATTTTATTTTATATTCATATCCATGTTATTTTAATAATAATAATACCATAAATAATATAAAAAATAATAATTATAATATTTTATAGTGTTACAAGTGTACTAATGGGGAAAAACTAATTAAACCGAATTTTGGTACACTTATTATTCCGCGATAACGCGAAGAGTGTTTAACAGCTATTATTATAGGTATGTAACTTACATAATATGTTTATTATTCGACGTGATTGAAATCGGAAAATAATGTATTTTTTAAACGTCTTCGTGGGATTTGATTATGTTTATTTATTTTGTTATTTTGTACGAAGGTATACTTCAAACGTGATCGAATCAAAACTGTCGGAGCAGAAAATTTGGAATATTGGCAATTTATTATACATGGAATGTCTAAGTGTATAGTGTACCTATACATTAGTGTGAGATACATCAGTGTGAGATAGCTAGAACCAATTAAAATTCTAAAATACTTAAAATGCTCCTTAGTACAGAATTGAAAAAGAAACTGCTAAAAGAGAAAGGTTATTTTAAGTACCTACTGCCAGTGGTCCGATTTAAATTTTGTCAAAAGATTCGTAATGTTATTACTAGGTATTACTAGGTATAAACTTAATATTTAACGTCTGCTTACTACACATCAGAATTGAAAAAATTGTTTTCATTTATGGAATTATTTTAAAAAAAATAATATTATGATTTTAAGGTTTAATTAAAAAGTCAAGAATTATTAGCAACCTAGAAAAGAAGCTAATAAATTCGTACATGCATTCAAACCAGTAATCAGACATCGGGAAGTACATAAATTATTATTAACCTTCCACTTATTGATCTAAGACCACAAAAATAGGATGGGTCAATTTTTTTCTTCCAAATATGAAATCCCTTCCGGTTTCCTCCTCAAAAAAAACTTTGTTTCCATTTTCCTAAATACCTTTTTTTTTTCGGATATGTTATCTAACATTGCATGCAATGTTGTAGAGACGTATACGGTATTATTATAAGGCTTGGATCACACTATGCGATTTATTGGTTGTCATTTCCATTCTGATCACGGATCTGCCGTTAATATGTTGGTTATATCGATGTTAAGATTTTGACTGCATTTTATCGGTCATCCACAAAACGCTAATCCGACAGCACTCGCGGTCGATAACTTCGTAATGTCGTAACCTTGATTAAACCTAATAATTAAGATAAATACGGACATATATACCTATATATGTTTGTCATATTATGTATCAATTATCACCGATGACTATGATTTTTGATTTGTTAATAATAATTAAAATAGGTTTTAAAAATATATTTTTGCTGTTTATTTTATTTGTATTAAACATGAAATATAATATAAAGTTTTAGTTATAAAAATTATAGTTTATTATGAATAATATTCATAGGTAAATTTGTTCAGTTGTCAGTATAATACAGTTCTTCGAATTCCACGCAATATTTAAATTTACTTAACATAATTACAGATGAAAGTTATACATTATATGATGATGAATAATGTTTTGGTAATAATAATATGTGAATTATGAAATTTTAGTAATATACCTTATTTTGAGAAATATTATATTGAGTATTTCGAAGTCATCAAAAATCAAATTTCGGAGAAGTAGTTAATTAGTTATAACTTTGTAAGTATTTAAAGATTAAACGAGCGGATTATTGGGCCAACATATTGCGAGGCGGGTACCTATGTGTAAGAATTCCCACCGCTCATTTAACTTTAAATACATATTATGACTCATAATAAGCTACTCATCCAAAATTCAATTTCTATATAATATCAAAGTACCTACTACAAATAATATTCTGCTTTGGAATAAAGAATTAAACATGCATGTTGTCATTAAAAAAGGGAAAAAACAATTAAAAACTAGTGCTATAAAACTATAGTAAGAGTATGGTTTTCTGAGAAAAAGGTTTTTAATGAATTTAAATAGTATGGAAAAAAAAATGTTGTCAAAAACGCTAATATAGTTTTTTAAATAATGAGTGTCGAGTGTATAATTTGCACAATATGGGCACTTACGCTTTAGAATATTAGGTATCTAAATAATAATAATAATAATAATATGCACGTGTGCATTATGTTCATGTTCCGTCTCTACTGGACGAAAATATTTTTATGGACCTATCCAAATGTAGCATATGCGATGGCTTATAAGTAGTAAGTACCCTCTACATCATCTTTACGGTCGGTAATCGGACACCGATGCCATAAGTGACAGGTCCAAATTGCGGATTCGGTGAGGTTCTCCGGAAAAATTTCGACCGAACACAGCTGCTTGGCACAGAGACATAATTCGTGGCGAATTCGTTTTAAACCAATTATTATTGTGTATACTTATATACCTACTGGCGTGTATTTCCGGTTATTTATATTTATAATTTATATAATTTATATAATTGATAAATAATATTGAATACACGATCCAAAACATCTCGAATATAATATCTCCATTCCATGTTCTATATAATGCCTATTAATAAATAATAATTAACGATTATTGTTTGGACACGATATAGATTTCCATAAAAATATTAAAATCATTTCCGTATTGTCTTTATCGTTCCTTTTTTTCCATTTGTAGCATTTATAAAAACAAATTAGGCAACCTTGTTATAAAGTAATATTATGTATGTACAGATTGATTTACCAAGCGTGCTAACCACCATTATTTAATAATAATTTATTCAAATTCTAACCTATTTAAGAATTGCCCTCTGCAGGACTTTGAAAATATGTTCGTTAAATTAAAAATTCCAAAACTCAGATTTTGAATAACTGCATTACTGAAGTAGAAAAAGGGGTGTACACTGTTGTTGAATCACTCTGTATATTATGACTTACGGACTAAGACAAATTTTCGAGTTTGATATTATATTGCGCACTATACATATAGCAAGCACTTCGGGCTTAGTATGTGACGTACATTTTATTATAGCTGTTCTTATTAAATTTACTTTATAGTCGAAAAACTATGCCGTTTAGACAACTAGTAATAATCACTTGGTAGTCCGTCCGGCGTTAATGACGATAATATTACGGTCCACTGCAGTAAATATTAATGTAAGTGTTTAATGGCGTGGGCAACACATTAACCCGGAAGATATTTTTGTTTGTTTTATGAACGGTATTAAACAAATTAATTTATAATTGTAAAATGTTTTTATTTTTTATTAGAACACGATGTATATCTTATACTGATTAATAAATGCTACGGTAATGATGCCATTATTACTATTATTAAGCAACGTAGGTAAAATAAGAAGGAGTTTATTGGAATTCCTATCACGTGAATAATGAATATAAAAAATAAATAACCGGAGAAATCCCTCTTCTGCACAGTAGATAACGAGCAAAGGTTGGCATTAAGTTGATGAAAAAATTAACTTGGGTAAGTCAGGTTTAGCCAACGTCACAATAACGTTGGATTTTATATTAATATAGTTTACAAACAATAAAGTATAAAATTAATAAGGCAAAAAATTTAATTTAAAATTAAACTTAACACAGTTAAGAATAAGTTTAATTTAATTTAATAACTCTCTGGTACTCACATAATATTATTATGGTAGGGACGGTGCAACTTTAGTTTTTTGGCAAAAATTAAAACTAAATATTTTGATTTGAAATCTTTACTATTATTCCTTCTTATTATACACTATACCAATAGCGATTCAAGCAATTACACGATTGTGTCAACTTCATTATTAAATAAAGAAATATTAATTTGTTTATTCATATTTAAAATCATTATATAGAGGACAATGGTAATCAAATATAAAAAAAAAACATAAAGATAAACATAATTTACTAACCTAATGATTTTAACTTAATGTAGATATTTATTTTTCAATTGTACTGTAAAAAATCAGGAGCAAGTTGTTAGAACAAATTTTTCAAATAGTTAAATTATTAAGTCAACTAGAAAATTACGAAGTTAAACAAAATGAACCTATACCCACATTTCGTATAACGAATCTAATTAAATAACATAATATGGAATATGAAATGTATATATTTAAATGGAAAAACAAAATAAAAATATTTTTTATAGTTATCGTTATGTTATGTCTAAAAAATGCTTAGACGAATACTTTATAAACATTACAACATTTCAAATATTTATTTAAGGTTATTACCTCCTATTTTTATTAATTATAACTAAACAATTAGTTTTGTCAATAACTTGTGTTATGTAAATATTCCCATTTTCCGTATTTTTATTAAGTTTTTCTAGATTACTTGTAAAGTATCAATTTTCTGCTATAAAAACTGCTCTCAAAATGTAAGCATCTTTTATGCACTAAACCGTGTTAGAAGAAATCAGAATAAAATGAATAAATTGATTGAAATATCAAAATACATATTTTATCGCTCCTCTCGGGATCTAAAATAATAATATTAAGTTTATATAGGCTGCATCGATATAAAGTATATGACCTACATTCATTTTTATGATTATTGTATATTTGAATGATATTTAATATTTTTTATTGTTGTTATTAATATTTTATTACACACGATAAATCTAAAGAAATAAATAACTTTAACATATTAAAAATGAAATGTCAATCAGCGTCACTCAAAAATATGATAGGAGTGATCACTGCAGCGACGACGGTAAGTCACATATGTTATTATTTACTATTGGTGTTTACCTAAGGTACCATACGATATTATGTACGATATGGGTAACTCCGTAAATAAAATATAAATACACACCATAGTATGGTATATATTATATTTTATATGTATCATCTATCACATTGAAAAATGTTTTCAAAATGCTTAAATGATTACAGTGTAAAGTACTTATACACTATAACATACAGAGTGAATAAAGTAAGTAAGGTCATTGCTCATCCCTTTTTATTTTTTAAACAACATTTTATTTTTGAAATTTTTAAATATAAGTTGTTACTTAAAGATTGTATTTTAAAATTTTTGAGATTTTTTGTACAAGGTACCTACCTTAAAAGTGAACTGTGGAGATACAAATTTCTGTTTTTCAATCGACCAACCTCTTTTATACAGTAAATTATTCAGCAACATGAAAATCACAATTCGAACAAGAAGTTTATTAATTATTTGATTTGTACTAAGGACAATAAGTCCATTATAATGGGTTTGGAAGATATAAGGGATATGGTGCCTTGAAAATGTCAGTAGGTAATTAATAATAATATGTCAAAATATTTGATTTAAAAAAATTACCTTTAAAAATTAAGTACATTAACATTTTTAAAAAATTGTTTCACTAAATAGTTTAATGTAAAAAAGGAGGTTATCATTTGAAAAACTGAAGTTTAAAACGTCACTAAGTCCTGTACATAAGAGTAGGATGGAGGGAATCTGAGGGGGCTACAGCCCCCATAGAATTTTGTTTAGCCTTCCCCCCATTTCTTAATTTTTTTTAGTTACATTTTTAGAATATATGTTGTGTACCAGCTATATCCCCTCTATTTAAATTCAACACGCTACGCCTATGGTCCTGTACTCCTGTGCTGTACTCCTTAAGTAGTACGAATAATCCCAAGAATTTGAAAATATGTTCTTATAATAGTATCTAAATTTATGAGTTCAAAAAAAAAAAATTTGAATAAAATAATTATTATAGGGAAAAATGGGGGTGAGCTTGGTGCTTGGTGATCACCCATGCATATACCTATATATATATATACCTATATATATCACAAATTATGACAGTATGGCTTATCTAAAACAGTGATTCTCATTAATTGACGTTTGTTTGATTAAATTGAATTTAGATGGGTACCTACTTATGAAGAGTGATACTTAAATTACATTTACCTATTTTTTTTGTCGAAACCATTATTTTTGTTATTGTTTTGAACACGATATTATAATATTCGATTTTATTACCTATAAATTTGCCATGTTTTTAGATATTATCATATAATTTCATTTCAGTGTTGAGGAGTAGGTAACTTAACTTAAGTTAAAAGTCACTACATGTAACAAAATTACTTTTTAAGTAATTTGATGGGAATTTTAGTTTTAATTATATTTTATTGTAAGTAGTTTGTACGTAGCTGGTACCTAATTAAAGTTACTTTTTTGTAGTAAAATTACTTAATTAATCGTTTGGTACTTAATTTTTTTTTAAATAGGTACAATTTTAAAACCAAATGTGTTTAACAACGATTGATTCTTTGGATCTTAAATAAAACATTTCATATAATTTCAAATTGTTGCTGCTGATAC
Organism: Macrosiphum rosae; assembly: GCA_016617965.1. NCBI lineage: Eukaryota > Metazoa > Arthropoda > Insecta > Hemiptera > Aphididae > Macrosiphum > Macrosiphum rosae. Next base: position 20,624 of record WHPZ01584859.1, read on the forward strand.
ATAGTTAATATATTGACATTTTAGATTCTGAGTGAAACGATGAATCTATTGATTTTACAATGATGTGTGTTTTTTTAAAATTTTTTTTTGTGTCTGTCATCACGTTTTAGGACAGTAAAAGTGCTTGGATTTTCTTCAACAGTAGCTTTTCTCAGTAGTTTTCACAAGCGACAAGAAAAACAACATAAAAATTAAGGAAAAACGGGAATTTTTACGCAAAATCGGTTTTCCAAAATATCGATTTTGGTTTTTGGTGTAACTCTAAAACAAATGAACGTATATACATGAAATTTTCACTTGTTGTTTATATTTGTATTTTCTATACACGATAACGTTTTAAAATATTTTGATTTATTTTGAACTGTTTAGGGACATTTTAATTTTCCATTTGTTTTTATTTTTTTTTCTAAAAATATCAATACAATTTTATTTGTTGGTTGCAAAAGCTTGAAAACTTAATAGAAGGCTCCTAGTATATTGTTTCAAAGGCAGATGAAAAATATTAAAAATCCTTAGTTACAATTTTTTTTTATAAGCATTTAATGTTCAAAAATTGACAAAATATGGTAAAACCACGAAAATTAGCAAATTATTTTGAGTTAAAAATTCGTAAAAATTTTTCTTTTTAAATCTAAAATTTGAAAATGTAATACAAGATTCCTTATAAGATTATCTATCTTTATCAAAAAAAAAAGTGTCTATAAGAAAGTCAAATTAAATTTTTATGGGCGTTTGAAATTCAAATTTTTACAACATTGGATATTCACTCGATTTCTCATGTAGCGATTTCCTTCTTTTGTTGTAATTCAAAAACGAATAATATTGTAGATACATGAAAATTTCACTGAATGTTTTTATATTAGCACTTCCTATACACCATACAATTTTGAAAATATTTTGACTCTTTTTGAGCTGTTTACGGACATTTACAGCTTTCAATTTTTTTTAGTTTTTTTTTTCTATAAATATCAA
>WHPZ01584865.1:4709-21794 GCA_016617965.1 Macrosiphum rosae
CAGATTATACATTGGAAGTTGAATATTTTTCATAATGTTTTCCCATGGTCTGGAACAGTTTTTTTTTAAATACAAATTTAATCTATTTTACGTGCAAACTGCAGGAACATTAACGGTTGAAATTGAATAGCACTATTTATTTAAATTGTATGCGATTAATCGTAAATTATAAATTAATAATCCACAAATACATCTCACGTCCACGTATAAGGTATAATTACCCTATTTTTTAGTTTTGAGTACGTATACCGATACGCAAATACGCGGGGACACAGCTATATTATAAGTATATGTACTTGTACACAATGTAGCACCGTACCAGCCTAGTGCCTACACAACATAGTATTATAATAATTATCTAATACAAATATTCTGGTACTTACGATTAAGATGGTGCGTAATCGATTGGAGTTTTGACATGAATGGTCTTTTACAAGTGGATTTTTCGGGAAGTCTATCGTCCAACCGAGTTGCGTGCACACCGATAAGTGAAGAATGATCGTTTGTTTCTGTATTTTTGGACAAAAAAAATATACCAGAGCGATTACAATAATACCACCTACCTAATAAGTAATAAATATCTAGCAGGTACCTATCATAGTAATTAATAATTACAGTGTAATATTATATATTTATATAGTTGTTGCGTGCGCTGTGCCAGAGATCCAGCAATCCAGAAGGTGGTGTTTTTCTTTTAAATAAATAATTGAAGACAGTACTTCAACAGTATGTAAATGTAAATTATTGTTTATTTTAACATAACACAAGTTAAAAATAATGTAACGAACAAGTCGTGTGTGTGAGTGGAGTGAAAATGCTATACATTTGACCCGGGAGTGGTAAACTGGATATCAAATAATTGGGTGAATATTTGGGCTAGGTAAATTGAGTCCGAGTAATAACATAATTTAATTTTTCGAAAAATTTATTTTTAAATAACGACCATATACAAAACAATGTAAAGTCTCTACATTCAATGTGTAGTTACCAATGAGTGATTAGATATCGATTGCCGATTTGCCGTTAGTGTTTGGAAACAAGCATTAAATGCACATTAAATTTATACATAAAAATACGTAGCAAAGAGAATGAGACAAGAAATGGTGAAAAATGAATATAAAAATATTTCAAGAGTTAAATTTGTTAAAAACATATCAAAAAAAGGTGTTTTAGATTCAAAATTGCTGAAGCTCACTTATTATAAGTGCTGTTACCGGTCCATTATCTCAGACCGGAGGAGTTTGGTGGATTTGGCCAATGCTTTTGTTTTTTACGTATATGCAAAATAAATTTCCCAAATGTCACTATGTAAGAAGCCATATTTTTGGTAGTTTGGTACGATTTCAGGATTTGTAAAAGTTATTATATTCCATACAACTTTTTATATTATCAACATGATTGCAACTAATGATCGATTATGTCTTACAATAAAATGCTAGTGTTTTTAGCAATTATCCTGAGCTTCTAGTGATTTATACTTAGTATAGTTCATAGGAATTTGTTACCCGTCACGGTGCAATAATATAATTAATATAGGAATAACTTCGAATTGATTATTCTGATATAAAATATTATTTTCTAAATTATGTTGCAATATATTATGACTTATGCCGTACAGTAATATTTTAGGTCACTAATAATATTTTCATTTTCATTATTTTATCGATCAAATAATATTTTTAATTTAAATACCTAAATAAACATTTCAAATTTCACAAACTTATTGTACTTGTGAAAATATATTTATAAGAAAAAAAAATGCAGTATGGGAGAGATAAAAACTTTTTTAAAATCATTGTATTTATTATTTATTGTATTCTGCTTCTATGATACCTTACAATATATTTTTGTATAGATAGACCTATTAAATAAAATATAATAATGTGGCACATTATAGGTACCTATAATATATTATATAATATATTAACTATAATTTATCTTCTTACTTTGTTTTTGAACCACGTCTTAATTGATAATCTGTTTTAATTGTACTCTGGCAATAACTAAGTGGACTATAAAACGGATTATATAATATAAAGAAGAAAGTTATACTAAAGTGTAGTTGTTCAGTTGTTGTTTCTTACAGATAAGCTTGAATTCTGAAAATAAACCAAAAATATGCAATATTTTACTTATTAATAGGATGTAGGCTTGAAATCTGTTATACATTATGTATACTACAAATGTGTTCTTGAGCCCAGCGTAAGGTGTTTTCAATACTTAAATAATTAGGTAATAAAAATGTATATTTAAAAAAAAAACTCTGATTACATAGAACATAGAATGAAACTAAAATAATTTGTAATGGACTACATTCACACCTTTAAATTTTGATGAAGTAGACTACCTAATGGGAAAATTATTTACACTTTTATGTAAATAATATGATGAGTTTTTTCTGGATTGTTAAAACCCAATAGTCAAATGAAAAAAATTGTTTTTAGTTCATATTTAGTTCAGTTATAAATTTAATATACATTTATGATTTCAATCTAAATAGGTAACTGATCATAAAATCATATTGTATGTATAGTATATGTATATAATATGTAATTATCATATACAAAATATAATATAGAATTTGATGATTATTATTATTAAATACTATAGCTGATCCCGCGCACTTCGTTGCCCTTAAAAAATGAAAATTCTTATAAAAATGTATTTTATTGTATTAATGTATTAAAATTGTTTAACTCGTTTTGAGTGTAACTCCGCTGCAGTAAGTGCAACTCAGCCACCTTGGTAGGCAAACTTGATTTAATACAAGCTTGTATCTTATCAACACGATTAACCAACGGTAACCAATAAAATATTAAATACTAATTTATACTAATTATTTATTCTATAACCATGAGCAACCATTTATAATCAAAAATGTCCATCGTAAATCTCAAAATCCCTGAGCACTTACCGGGTCCAATTATGAATTTAAATCATACCGGGAATAACTTAAACACACACAAAACATTTCATCAAAATCCCTTTAAGAACAGACAAACATTCATTTTTACATTTGTATATTTAGATATTTTGGGCTGGATACATGTTTTTTGTTTCTGTCAGATTTTTGATAAAATTTTTCATTGTCATGGTTATTTATTAACAAAAAAATATTTAAGACTCAAAGATTTTCTTTGTAGATGAAGATATCGAGAAGAGCGTTATGGATTTGGATACTGGGCATTTTGTTGTTTGCAAAAATAAATAAAATGTATAGGTACCTATATATATTACTTTTACCATCAACATAAACGTATATACCATGACTACATAGAAATTCAGTTTAAAAAAAATTTAATAATGTAATATATGACCGAATGACCATAATATTAATTATAATACCACTGATATATTTAAATTTCCTTTTTAATATTTTTATTATAAATTCATTTCATAGATAGATACTTATTATTGTTGATAATATTGAAATAATCAATTTTTAAAACATTTGAGTTTTGAATGAATAAGAATAAATTCATAGTACCAAAGTCATATAAAATTATTTGAATATTTGATTTATATTTTGATTAATAAAGGGGATTGGTGGCGGTGATTTTCTGTCTTTGTCTAACACAGGCGCAACATAGGATTATAGATGTGTTCTATTTCCAACGTACCGATTAATCTAGTGAAGCGATAAAAATTCTGAAAACATATTTGAATTTGTCGTCAAGTCTATTTGAGATCGGTCAGTTCACATATTTTATATTATCCCCCAAAATCCTAAAAAAATTGTATTATTAAAGAGTAATTAAAAAAATTTCATATTTCATTATTTGGGGAAGTTTAAATCAAAAAATCAAAAATGTAGACTGACCGATCTCAAGTAGACTTGATGAAAATTTCAAATCTGTTTTCAGAATCCTTATCGTTTCACTAGATTAATCGGTACGTTGGAAATAGAACATGTCTATAATCCTATGTTGCGCATGTGTTAGACAAAGACAGGAAATCACCGCCACCAATCCCCTTAATGGCTTTTAAACTTTGTAGGAGATAATATACAATTTATTAATCCAATAAAGAACACACTACTCACTCGTTATATTTAGGTATATTTTGAAATATTTAAAATTTTTATTACCTTTTCAACGTACTCCAGAATATTAAATTATTTTATTTTATTAAATTAAATATTAATTAAGGGAAATAAAGTTAAAATGATGACTAATGTCAAATTAAGTTACCAAACTAAACACATTTACTCACTTGCGTTGACACCGATAGCATTTTAAAAATGTAGGTAAACAGTATTGACAATTATCAATTATTGGCAATAATGTTTTGGTTAAGGCACTCTCAACCTGTTGGCGCTTATAAAGACAATATATAGGTGGCATAAATAAATAACAAACTTGTTAAGTAAACAATTGCACAATTTATTCAATCCGCAACGGGAAAACAATTAAATATTATAAATAGTTAAAAAATAATCATTTGTTGTTACGATTGGTTAATTTTTAGAGTTACAATAAGTGTCTCAATGGTATTCATTAATTACTCAATATGTTATAAGTTTAATATAATTACACGTTACATAAAAAAATATATCGAAGAAGTAAATAATACAATATTGGCACTTGTAAATAATTTTAATGTAAATTTATTAACCATCCGTATATAGAGATTATATACATTAAAATAAATATATATATAAAAAAAAATTACAATAAATAACAATATTGAACCGCTGGATCGCAATTAATATGAACGGTGACACAGTATTACGATTTTTTTCATTACTTTTTTCCGTTATAATGGCACTTGAATATCATAATAAGTGTATAATATTATATCCCCTATAGGTATAAGTTTGTACAGGCAAAAGTATTGATTTTGTCTGTATAGTGAATCATAATATTATACATATATATAAATTACGCGTTCGAAAACTAATCTGATATTTTTATAAAATAAAAAACTTTCTACTTTGGCTAAAGAAACAAAAAACGAGTAGGTTGAATACAAATTCAAAGGCAACAAAAAAAGATAATATGTAAAAAATAATAATACTCAATTTTTTAAAAATTAAAAAAAAAACACGAGACAGGATTAATTAAGAGATTAATCAACGTTTTGATTAAATGAAATAATAATTATAAATATCGATTACGGGGTTAAACACCAATTATGCGTATACATATTTTATATGTTTGTTCCGGTGCAGGTTTTCAGAGCCGGAACGGTTCCCGGGAATCCGGTTTGGAGTCCCTTCGTTTTGTTTCGGACGCATTCGACGGCCTTCGCGACAGACCGGAAGACGACAATGGCGTGGCGGCTAACGGAGACTGCAACCTGTGCGCGGAAAAGACAAAAGTAAAAAAAATTATTTTTAAGCAGGCGGGTGGACGAACACAAAGACGATTAACACCATGCACACGAGACAAGGCCACTTATATGCCAACTGTTACATGAATTATGCACACAATGTACGACTACGGACGAGGTATATGGCATAATATTATGCTATGGTATGAACAACACAATAGACATAAAATAAATATAAAAAATTATAACACTATGCAACAAAGGTGGAAATTAAGGAAAAGAGAGTCCGCTCTTTGGAGGGCTCCAGCACGATTGTGTCGTCTCATAAAACTGACATTGAGAAAACCATTTTGTTCAGAATATGTTGTAGAGTTTAAGATTTTTTTAAATTATTATATGCTGGTTTCTAATGTTTGTACTAAAATCATATAGCAATTCAATTTCGTATCAGAAAATGTAAGATCAAGCTATTAAATAATAATTATTACTTTTTATTTAACGAGAAGTCGTAAGTTACATGAAATATCTAAATTTAATATTCACACAACTCGTCGTTATAACACACTTTGCTGTCATAACAATATAATATGTAATTATTTTGTAATTAGTATAACAAGTAACAAACGAATATTAATTTATTGTAAGCATTAGTCATTGTAAATATTTTAGTGTCATTTTTAAATTTTAGTAAAAAGAAAATCAATAAATAATATATTTTATTAAAAATATATATATTCTATCAATTGATTACCGGTAAGTAATTACACTGATATAATATGTCATACTGAGTGTCAGAAAATTTTGATTAATGTGAGCCCCCCTTGAAATTCCGTCTATGACATGTAATATGATAACATTGATAACGTGTTGGACACTAACTAATTGACTTGGTCTTTAGAAACGTTTAAGTGCGGAATTTGAAAATTGAACCAATAATATTATATTTGTTAGTCATATATCCTCGAAATACCACATCTAAAGTTCTGAACGTTACAAACAAATAATAATAGACATATTCTAATAATGTAAATATGGTCATTAAAAAATTGAGTATGGTTCGCAATTGGGAATTAAAAATTAGTGAGAGTTGACTTTTGAAAATAAAAAGAGCATACGGTTGTACGACTTAATATTTTAAGACATATTATAGATGTAAGTACTTATTACGTATATATATATATATGCATACAAACAACACACAAGAAACACAGAAAAAAATAAGATTGGTAGACAAGTAACTAGAAAACCCACATTGTAGGAAATAAATAGACATGTAGTTTGCATTTAAGTAGGCAAACACGGCGAGAAGCGGTGGAATTAAGACAATAATATTTTATGTAATAAAGGTGCACAGAGTGATTCATATAACTTGAAGCACCTCTACATTTTCTCAGTTAATTGTTGTGATTTAAAAAAAAAATAAGTTTTTATACTGATTTCAGTCATCATGTTTTAATCGTGTTAATTTTTAACAAATATGTTATCTATTAAAGCTTTTATTTTGTATACATTCAATTTAAAGTGGATAAAATATCAATAGCGTTATAGCGTAATTAATATAGAGCAATAAATACGCTACACTCGTACAAGCTTTAAATGGTTATAAATAAAATAAACTAAATATTTAAACATGAAGTATTTAAAGAATAGGATCTGCATTTCAAAATATGAATTTAAAAACTAGAGTTATATAATAAACGGTGTATATAAAAACCATTATTTTCAAGAAAATAATAGTGCCTAGCAGGTTAAATGAATCACTTCGTATAGCATGTACAAAATTGTACACGTATTCGTACATATAAGTAGTGCATGTACACTGTACATGTAAACAGACGCAGATAAGAGCGTATAAGATGTGATAGCGATAGCGTGCAAGATACAGTAAAAATAGTACACAGAAAGTGATCAAGAAAAGCATTGACGGGGTAACACACAACGAAAACGGAAACGGGTATACAGTAATATAATATAATACGCGGCAAGTGGCACAGTATTATATGTTTTGACTGTTGTTGCGCATTACCCAGCAGACGGAGACGACGAAAAGGACGGCGACGACGAAAGGGGCGGCGATGACGAAGACGTGGGCACTGTCGCCGAGGAACGCTGATGTTCCGCGAGAACGGGTATTTTCGAACCCGGGTGATGGTTACGGCTGCACAACCGTCCGAGAAATAAATAATATTATTAATTTGTGTGTACGCGTCTAACGAATGATCCGGCACCGCCCGCCCTGCATTACACGACGTTTACAAGTCACGTACCCGGGGGGGGGGGGTCATGAATTCGATGTTTCAAGAAATTATGACAACTTAAATAATATCTCAAACATTTGGCCACTGGTGAAATTTCGTCACGATCCATTTGGATTACCAAGTCAGGTAATGGTACCATTATAGGTACCTATGTACTTTCTAAGCCGAGTTTTTCAAAATAAAGTTCTATAAATAAAGTGCGAGCGTGACTGAAAGACCGGTCTGATTTAAATTGATTGAATAAAATATATATAAATATCGTGTTGCACTACAAGGTATTAGTTGATAGGAAATATTTAATCGGACGGATAAATGTTATTTAGCAAACTGTTAAAATTCATATGAATTCGTATATCGTATACACCCGGGAGAGATAAACAGCGGTAGTCCTACAATAGTCTCGTATAGGTGTATAAAACACTTACCTATCAGAAAATATTTTAATATAAATATGTTTTGGGCCTCCAGGATATACGATAAAATGTTGATTTTTCGAAAAATTTACGTTGTCATCATGATTACTTATAAACAAAAACATATTTTTGATTCTTAGATTTTTCTCTGTAGAGGAAAAATATCGAATAGTGTGCTATTGTTTTTTTTCTTTAAATCATTCAAACTTGTAGCACTTTTACACATTATAGTACGCGATTCGTGACCGTAAAATCGACTACAGTCAACGATTATGATATGAGTTACATTTTACTTTATCCATCACCGATTGTATTGTATACAAAACGTGCTAATTAGAGTGTTTCATAAAATACTAATTATGTTTGAAGCCTTGAAGATATATAATTACTGTACTACTTAAAATGTTAAAAATGTTAGTTACCTAGAGCTTGAATTAGACAACGTAGGTATACTTGACGACCTGTGCATTGACAGGGACCTGCATGAAATGGATAAATAACAGTAACGTGGTTAGTGAGAGTTAGGCGAGTTAATAATATTATAAAAAAGTTAATAATTATTATGATGATGATATCAATGAATGATAAATTATCGTAATAACTAATAATTAATATTACCAATATAATTCATAGGCATGTATTACATATTTTTCAAAAAATGTGTTCGTTTCCAAAAAAATTATAAACAAAAAAAAATTTCAGAAGATCTATCATACGACTGAGCGATATGTATTATAATATAGAATAAATATGCATTATTATAAATATATATGTATGTATGTATTACCTGGAAGACGATGACGGCGATTGGCTGGTCAGCGCTGACGGCGAGCGCACTCCCCTGCCGGTAGTGTTGGTCTGTCCGTTGAGCGTAGTCTTGCGGGTGGCGGACGTCGAAGAAGGCGTCTTGCCGGGCGTAAGTCTTGGTATGCGACTTGGCGTAGTCGAATCTAAAACACGATGAATGTACACGTTTTATTATAGGAATATATATTTAATACGTACTGCATAATGTATATTAAGATATATAGCAATAATTTGTATAATCACATTTATAATATATTGCAACAAAGGTGTTAATTAACAAATAATAATAAACCTATGGTTTTGTGACACATTATTAAATCATTTTAAACTTTTAAAGTTAAAACTAGTGGGGGAATTTACCACGAATTTGTGACATACCACGCCCGCATCACTTCGATCACAAAAACTTTAAACACAATAGATATCACACATTTATACATTGATATATTGGATAAATGGACACACGACATTGGTGTACCTAAATAGCCTATCCATAATGCCGTTTGATGATAATTTATACGACGTAATGAATTGATAATTAATATTATATAGATACCTAAGTCATCAGAAACATACGAAATTATTCACTATAGAAAAAATGACTCTATTCAGTATAATATTACAATACTTTATAGCGCTTATCGTGAGCTAGTAAAAACTAAAAAAGAACTATACACATGTCCATAAATACTATTTCACCTACGGTTAGTTACGGTAACACAAGGAGAAAAAAAGTCTAAGTAGGTACTTCAACAAATGAAAACATATTTAATTTTTTTATTTTAATGGATAGATGAAGTATTCGTAACTGGTTAAATAGATCCATCTTGTGCATCATACAATTTATGCATACAAGTACGGGTATAATTTTATAACGAATAATAATAGTAAATAAACAATCACCGGTACTGTCGAGAGACAGGTTCGATCCGTGACGGCTGGGTGGCTTGCTTCCCGGACGACTCTGCGGCCTGCTAGCTGGTCTGCTAGCCGGTCGGCTGGCTGGCAGACTTCCAGTTAGTCCGACGTTCGACTTCCTGACAGTCGGCGTGGACGGTTTTCTGACGACTGAAGTCCTTGAGTGCGGCGACGATTCGTTGTCGCTAAGTGAATCTGGAGTGCCGGCTGTGCGATTCACACCCATCTTGCCCATCGGCACGCTCCTGGAACTCCGTTCACGCACCTGATATGCACACATTTCCAGCGTTAAAAAAAACCACGAACACGGCGCACGACGACTTATCGAATATAATAATTATATTTATAATTAAGATAGTAATAATAATGTGTATACGTATAATTATTATATTTATAATGTAGAAAGGTACGTATAGCGGCGGTGGCGATACAACTATATACAATTATACTGATCAGTGGCGTGACGGGCGTCATCAATATATAGGTATTCATGAAATAAAGTTAGCCACTAGTTTTTAATCATCTCCTCACTCCTATAAATAGTGCAAATTACTTGGACCCATCTAACTCTGTGAAATCGAAGATCTTATAAAAATACTTATTATTTTATAATCGACCTTTTAGAGTACGCTGCTTGTTGCGATTTTTTAAAAAATGGTATAAGAATAATAACGTTTAGAATTCAATGACACGTTTAAATGCTAAGATAATTTCTAGATTTTTAAAAGATTTTGTCAAAATAATTAATAAACTCAAAATTAGTTGACCTAGTTAGCGTATTTTTTCGAATTTATACTATTGAACAATGATGATTATTGCATAACTTGCGAGTATTTGGTTTACTTCTCCGCGATTATACACCACTGAACAACACCGAAACAATTATATAATAATATAACATTGATGAGGGCCGCCACCGCCGCCCAATAGCACAAAAATAAATATAAATAAAAATAAAACATAAAAAAAAAATTGAAAAAACGCTAGAGTGCAGTTTTTTCCTTTTTTTTGACAATTTACCCAAAAAGTGTTGATTTGCCTGCTGGGGCCCATCGCAAGAGGATACGAACACGGCAAGGATTCTCGTTGTCTTAAACTCTCGAATATTGGCATCAACTCTCTCATAAACTCTTCGGCTGTTTAATTTTTAAAACATATATTTACTATCGATCATCGACACATTCTCATCATGCTCTCCCCCGAAGTGCCTCGACGTAGCCAAAGAGTATCATCTCGTATATTAATTAATAATTATATGTTATTATGATACGATTGACAAATATACGATCACAATATGCAGAAGGAAATCGTCAGTTTTTTTTTTTTATTAAAATAACCCTTGAGAACTTATTCATAAATATTATATATGATTTTCGTTTCTTTTCCACACCTCGCTATATATATTTGTAGTATACAAAAAATATGCACTCAATACAAACCACAAGCCGACAGTTTAGAAGTAGAGCTCACGCCATATATGTATATATATATCTGTGTGTGTAATAATATAACTTATACGGAACTTACGTGTTATCCGTACTACATGGTTCGTTCGAAAAATTACCAGACTTACACACTTATATAAATTATAAGTATATACGTATTTTCTTTGAACTACCTCTATTTTTTCATATATGTATATATTAATTTACTAATAAAATAGCATAAAATATTAAGGGGGCGTGGTTTTGTTTATACTTAAATGGGAGAAAATAGTGTGTGAAAATGTATGGTGTAAAATCTGATAACTTCTATGTTCTTTCTGAATAGATGATTCAAAACTATAGATGGTCTTTTATAATATCACCTTTTCTGTTTGTAGTTTTTTAATGTCCCAATTTATTATAGCCAGTTTCCTATTTTTGTAGATAATATCAAGTTTTTTTTTAATATCCACGCATCTGCCTGATTGCTTGAATCTCTAGGAAGATAATAATTCCATGGACCATTGAGCAGGTAAGTTGGATCTTTATATTTTTATATATCGAAATTGTATACTAAAACTTATTTAAGAACTTGTAATAATATAGTCTCTTGAATTATCTCATTGATAGAATTGATGAAAATTAGTATAAGAATAAGATGGTTGATCTTGGCACAAATACTTTAGAAATATTATGGGGATTAGTGAAGTGGCGCAACGAAGTCTACAAACCTCATTCGACCACATATTGAATAATATTTGGCAGAACCATAATTACAGCAAAATGAGATAAATTCAAACCAATTTGATTCGATTTTGATACATTAAAATTTGTTTTTACTTCTAAAGAATAATAATTATTTTAAATTATTTGTATTTATAATTATTACCTATATTATGCATTTATTTTATAATATTTAAATTTTTCCAAATAATAGTGTTGAATGGCATAATATAGTAATTTAATAATATATTAAAATATATAATAAAACTACACCTTAATATTTCATTAGTCAATTAATATACAAAAATTTTCTAATTGGTAGTCCAATAAATTAATAGGTACCTACTTAATACTTATAGTGTGTACACTATTGATTGTACTGTATATTTAATAATTTAATGAATGCCTATACATACGTATAATACTATGAACGTGTAAATGGAAAATTCTCGATCGATCCAGGTAGTTCAGATGATACATAAGTATCTAAGTCACGCTTACATATGACTAACTACTACGCACTCAGAAAACTAAAATAAAAATAGCAGCAGCGAGCAAAAAGTATAAGTAAAAAAAAAAAGCCAATATTTCACTGCACACATTATAATAATTACTGCACGATGCAATGACGCGATACGGCCAAAAAACGGTGTTCATAAAAATATATATTTAGGTACAGTCCGTGCTTTCTTACTTGGATATATAATAACAAAATAGTATATATTATATAATAATATACACGTAAGTTATTTGACGGATATATTAGTCATTTTACCTTGGTGATCGGACCGGCAGTAGAACCAGACCGCTGTTGTTGTTGCGCGTTGTGTTTCGGTTTGAATGCAGACATGCTCTGTGACACGCCATCGGCCAGTATGAACTGCTCGCGGAGTTCGATGTTTGTGCGTCCTTTGGCTGTGAGTGCGTAAAGGAAATGAAAAGGTGTGATGAGAAGGATAAAATTGTTAAAAAAAAACAAAACAAAACAAAACAAAAACAAACGAAATAAACAAACACATCACAATATTTAAATAGTGAAAAACAACAAACAAAATAAAAACGTTAATGTGTTAAAATAATAATAATTAAAATCAAATTTAATTACATAAATTAAAAATCCAAAAAAAAAAAAAAAATTATTATTAGAACTAAAGTATAATATATTATTTTAAATATAAACTATATAGTATATTATATCGTTATAAGAAGCCAAACCGGATTAGTGTCCTCACGCCAGGTTAGACATTCAGCGCGTATAATAAACTTACTATTAGCATGCTTGTGAGCGGTATATATTAAAATAATGATAGACTGCAGGATACATGCATAGGCGAAACTATCGAATTCGTGGCCGTTATATATTTGTTTACACGTATTGATATATTATATATGTATATAAATGTACCTTATTATATTTTTGCATTTAGCAAAAACATTTATATATATTTCATCAGTTGTGAAATTTGTATTTTGGGCACGCCGATCGAAATTTCTATAAGTACATAAGTATATAGAGTACAGTAAATAGTTTCGCTTATGAGAGAAAGAGTGCAAGGATTTCAGGACTTATAGGAGGCGGCTGCGAACTCGCTACATATGCATACGTGCGATACGCATGCGCGAAATACGTGTTACAAAAACTATATTGCATGTATAACATCATATTTAGTGTAGCAAACTATGTAAATCGATGCTATACCTGCAATTTCTACGAAAAACGCATTCTAATTTCTAAATGCGTTACGCGAGTGCTTGATTAAGTTTTTAAAATAATTTAAAACTGACATCGACCATGTAATAATATACCTTTTTGATAGTTGAAGAAGGCTTACGGTACGCGGCGCAGTGTACCGTCGAGAAATACAAAACAACAAAACGCAAAAATAAGAAAAACCATAAAAAAACCACGTGCATCGAAAAAAAAGGGTTCAAAAATATGTAATGACATAGCGATCATACAATTCAATTGGACTAGGCTGTAAGGACACCACGGTTCGTGTTCTTCAGGCACGAATGGGTTGGGCATCGGCAACATTTCAACTAGACTCAACCAAAAAAAGAAATCAAAATCAAAACGGAAAAGAAAGAATAATATTGAAAAACCAAAAACAAAAATCGTGAATATAGGAAACGGTGGATAAGGAGAAAATCAAAATTGAACAGATAAAATATGAGAAACAACAGTGTCATAATATTATGTAAATTACATACTTTGGAAACTAAAATCATATTCAATGTTAATGTAATATGTATAATAGTATATTATATATGTATAATGTACACATGCGTTTGAGTTAGTATGTATAGAATATATACACTCGTTTAAGTCCTTTTTACTTTCTCAAGAGTTTGTTTTTAATAATTATTAATATAATATGTATTTATATATTGATGTTATTTAATATATTCATTTCTGTTTTTTAACCACGTGTATGGTATGTATATTATGTTTACCCTTGTACTAACGAGGCACCGGTTAAGAGATACTAAAATAACAGTAAAATTAACTTATTAATTAGTTATTATTAATATACATATAACATATATCATTTATTTATCCAAAATTTACCCGACCATCGGTTAAAGATTAATTGAATTACTATTATATATATATATATTTATTTATATGTATTTAGAATGTTTGCCGATAATTCTGTTAACCAATTACTCACCTCTACACGGATCGTTCTTAACCAAAAATTCGTCGAGAGCGACCCAACCGCCGCCAACACGTACCATGACGGTCGACCTCAATATGCGGACTAGACGTAGTTTCTGACTATCACCGAACTATATGTGGAAAATCAATATGAAAAACGTCAAACATCGCAGTACAAATCCGATGGTTATTATATAATAATAATGACGCTATAAACCCCAAAATCCCTCAATACGTATATTATACACCCCGTACCCGGTATTTTCCTTCTCCGACTTGGAACACCCTAAACTTCTGCCGGCAAGTACACAGCATTACCAGCCTCTTAACCTCGTCGTGTATCTTCTCGGACTCGGTGTCTGGTTTCTTTTCCTCCCAGTCGGGTCGCAATGCGGCTATGAATTCTTTCCAGTCAATTAGACCAAGTTTATCATGATCAAACATGTCAGCCACGGCGTTCATTTCCAATTTACTGGTGTCAAATTCTGTTAAAAAATCACATGTATAAGACAATATATAGCTAGGAAAAATTAATTATCACATTATAATAAGCTCGCCCTCCAGATTCACAGCCTAGCGTGCTCTTCCCGTAATCCAAAACTTATTGAAAAATCAAGCCATAGTATTTAATTTTTGACCCCAAAGATTATTTAAAATACATACTGTCTACATTATCGATTTTTAACTCACTAGTTTTCATGATTCCGTCGATGAAGTCATCTCTCGGAATGAGACCATCATTGTTCTTGTCCATTTTCCTGAATAAGTCAGTGAGCCGGGATTTCTTGTGGTTCATGAACTTCAAGAACTTTAAAACGAAATCAAATGCAATTAAAACACAAAATCAGGGAATACAACTGTTTTTTTTTATTTATTTTAATATTTACGTACTCGTTTCCTCCACAGATCCCAAGAGAAGTTCCTTACTTTCTCGACTTCTCTCAAATAGTTAAGATGTTCCTGCAGACGACGCTGACGTTCCCATGCCATCAACCACACGGAGTGCCATTTGTCCCAAAGCTGTCGGCAACGCGAATTGCGTAACAGCGGCTCTTCCACTTTGCTACAAGAAAAATTAAAATCAAAAATATTATGTCAAAAAGAAAATTAATCTACACTAAAAACACGACACAAACATTTAACTAAGCATTCTACATATTACAAAGAGTACAGAACAGAAGAATAAAATATGGTACATTATAATACGTATATAATATATAACATATTTGATGCAAAAGTCTAAATATTTTCTAGCTTACCTTCCTTTAGCTGGGAATCGAGGTCCAATATGTGGCAAATGATCCATGGACTTATCTCGTATGATTTGACTACCCCGACTAAAAATACAAAAAATAAAACAACAAAATATTAATTATTGATGCAATTATCAAAGTCAAGAAAATCACATCAATAAAATAAAATGCATAAATATAATGCACATAGGTTTGTCAGTGGGATTTAAAATTTAAAATTATAACCTTGTTTTATATTAATGTGTTCTTATTTTTCAATCAACCCAAATGGTTAAAGCAAAATTAAAAATTATCAATACCAATAATGTTAATAAAAGTTTTTTTTAAAAATATTTTTACTAAACAACAACAAAAACCTCAATAATTTCTGTAATCTTTAGAAATCGTGAAATAACAAGTAAATTTAATAAATATAATTACAATTGACAATGGATAATACTTAAAAATGTATATATATTTTGACCATTGTGAAAAATGTAATAATTAATTAATAATTCCATGAAGTATAAAAATTGTTGTAACTAGTGATACTAAAAATTAAATTAAAATAATAGTAAGCAATTAAGTAGATGCTTACAAGAGAAAGTTGATAAAGATAAAAGTAAGGCTATATTTAACATACTAAAAAAACACTTAATATCATAATTCAATATTAATAATAATAAAAAAAAATAAAAATAAAAATTTTGGTAAAACTGATGATTGACGCAGATAAACTGAAAATAAGATGTATCGAACGGTTTAGATTGTTCTTATATTTTTTACGGTAAAAGAGTGATAAATATATATATATGTCAGGGAGAGTTAAGAGAATCACGTTTTTCTTTTGAGTGGTCATTTGATAGGTTGGTATTTGTCTTCTATGTCTCTATTAATATTAATTTTTATTGTTTTAAATAGTTTTATTGCCATTATTTTATTTTTTTTGCTCACAGAAGAATTTAAAATTGAATACCTAACAGTGGTAAACAACATGCAATAATGTGATAAACCCGATCACTAGGGGCCGGAATTATATTCTTTTGCATATTTTTTTTGAGACTATACAGTCAGACGGGGGTTCGAAATCTTTACAAATCATGAAACCGGTTAATTAATGGCAAAAGTTTTTTTAGCATATTTGAGAATATTTCAAGATAAAAGAATATTTCGTACAATAAAGAATATTTGAGAATATATCGATTAATTTTTATAGACATTCGATATTTGTTGTTGCAGTGGCGTAAATAATATAAATTATGTATCCGATAATAGTGGTATGATATTGATACATTAAATACGTATTATAACCATCGTATAGCATGCCTTAATTAGTAATGTACTGTAATATTCTGTAGTGGATAAGTGACTTATCTAAGA
>WHPZ01584867.1:0-19502 GCA_016617965.1 Macrosiphum rosae
TGCCGTAACTACGTATATATACCTAATATATATAAACACGTTCGTCCCCGCTCGTACTCGTAACGTGTTTTTTTTTAAGAGTTTTGCATGATGTATAAGTAATAATATATTTGTTTATGCACAATATACCTATAGGTATATATTATATTATGTACCTTATGCGCGACCCGTATAGTCCATACCTCAACAGCGTATTATATGGGGTTGCTGCGTGGTGCAATCCTGGGGCCAATTATTTCGATATACCATAAACCTACGTATGTACAGGTATATAGGCAGCTCAGCTCGTTTTCATTTCGTTTTTGGAGCACAGGTGAAATTTTCGAAATCTCTGCGGCAATCGCTATGCACAATAATATAACATGATACCCGCCGTATACCCATTATGTTATGTGTTTGCGGCACTGCAAACGATATACGAAACAATAATGAGTTACCCCCGCGGCGGCCTCCCGGTGGGGGCTTATTTATATTTATTGTTATTACTTTTTTTTTTCAAAAACTTTTTTTTTCAACCAAAAGTATAAATCATCACACAATAGTCGTGGTGGGGGGAGGGTGAGAGGGAACAAAACGTCTGGGCGCACACGCGGAGTATATTATGTGCGAACACGCGCGTTTTACACTCGCCCGTCTAAATGTATATTATAATGATGGCGTCTATACATATACATATATAGTGGTACATAATATTAAAATATATTTTATTATACACTATGCAAACGTATACATTATATATATTATGCTACACGTTGCACTACTAATAATAATCGTCATATTATGAGTATATGACGTGTTATATATAGATGATAGTTGTCGTCGTCGTTACCGAACGATCGTCAAACGCGAGCTCGACGGCTGCAGCAGTTTTCCACATATTTTTTTATTATTATGCGAGTAGTTTGCGGAAAAACGTTTATACATAATATTATATTTTATCGTATTGTCATTATTTTATTATCGTCGTCGTCGTCGTCGTCAAAGTACACACCGAGAAATTACGTTCGTGTTCAGGTCTCGTGCACTGTCACGTATGACTTTGCTGTACGGTGCGTGAATTTAATATAATATACATTTTCCTCTAGTATATATGCACATCATATAGGAGCCAGCGAGGTGCCTCAAGGGTGGGCAATGCAGACGTATGGCATAATTCACCTTTCCCCGGAAAAGAATTACAGCCCAACAATCAATCAAACTCACAATAAATATTTGTTCTCATCTGTAAATACGTACCTATACAGTATATCTGTCTACCGCTTTCGGTTTACATCAGACACAAAAGTTAAAATTGGTAGAATATATTATACATAGGTACGTCGAACGTATATGCTCCCACGAGTTACACAATTTACTTTTCAAAACTATAAAACTGCACCTCCGAAGATCAAATCCTATGTGACTATATATCCGCCCATGATTGGTACGCGCATATATGCGTTTACCTTATGTAGCTATGTGTGAGGCCCTAACCGGTTTGTTCTAATTTCTAAGCTTTTACGAGTATATAGGTGCATCGCAGGTAGGCATAGGAATAGATATAATGCTCACAGTTGATATAATATATTTTAAGTCGTAAAAATAGTAGCTGCGCCATATAGGAGTCTCCCGACACTGTAGGGGTAAGTATCGAAATCAAAACGGCGCCGAAACTTGATGGAAAACGTCTCGGAGCATCGAAATTTAATTTCAATAGATGTTGATCCATACTACCATGTGAATAATATTATTGCCAATAACAACGTCATAATTTGTGTGAATAATTTGTGAAATTTGACTGACCTGGACACGTATGACACGTAATTTTTGGATGTGGCAATGGATAGGAAAAGATGACGCATAATATATGACACAATAAAAACATGATCATCAACTATACTCAAATAGCGTGTATGGTCCGGACTCGGACCTCGTATATACCGATTACATATTAATATATACCTATGGTCAGTTGCACCTGCTACGGATGTAGTGCTCCAGGAGGCTCACACGCATCAACGTCGACGGTTATCATTACGATTAAAAACGTATTAACGCTGCGACATAACTACAGTCGAAGATATTTAAATTAATTGATTGTAAAATTAATGGACAAGCGAGTACCTATTTATAATATGTACGAGGTGATTAACGAGCTGTAGGTAGATATAATATTATTATTGTGGTCTTGCGGTAAATGCTGCTTCGGGGGGACGCCGAGTACGATTTCAAGTCCTGTATTTAGAAAGCCGTCGTGTGTTTATTTATAATACATTATTTAAATTATTATGTGTATGAAAAAAATTTACAAAAATCAATTATTGCTATTTGATACGAGTGAGGATTAAATGCAAATCAAACGCATATGGGTATAATGTATTATTATAATGATATTAATATTATATGTTAAGCTGTATGCGCGTGTGTATTTTTCGAATGAGCGTTTCTAATGCAATACAGCTCATTTAATATACAAGTATTGTGTATATAATAATATATTGTTGTTGTTGTTGTTATTATCATAGATATTAAATATTATAGGTGTGTGTGTCTGTGTCTTGTAGGTAGAGCATAGGTTAGGCACTACTTATTTGATAAATATCTGAAATCGTGTTATTTATTTATTAATCATGCAAATCCAAATTACGAAATACCATAGGATTATTATTATTACAATATCATTATTTTGAATATTACGTATACACCACCTACGCGATAACAATAAGTCCTAAACTCTGGCAAATATTTTTTTCCTCGTTATTTTGTTTACACGCGTAAATACACGAATGTTATGATGTAAATATATACACGTGCAATATTTCTGAAATTGAGTACAATATAGAATACGCTTATACAGTTATACATATCGAATAAAAATAAAATAATAATATGTTCACACCGAATTTAAGTTTTTTATAGGAGCCCGAGTTAAAATGTGTCCGACGTACGTATAATACAGACAATTATTCTAATAATACGCAATTCTGCTTGTCCTACTGGTACATTTATTAGCACGTACCTATTATAATGACATTATAACCACAGATAGTTCCAACAGCTCTCATTTCGCGACGGCTTTTGTGTACGAAATTTCGTTTTCTTCATCACGTGCATTCTATAATATGTGATGATAATAATAAGCTGTATATTATACATATTTGCGATTTTTGGTTTTATAAACAGACAGTCGTCAGCAGTTGTATAAAATGTATAATAATATAATGGTTACTAAAATCGCGAATCGCCGCGTGACGACCATTAAAAATAAAAAATAGCGCAGTTATAACAAAACGTCGCGTCTATTAATGTACCTTTTATGTATAATATTGTATTTGTATACATAAGCCCATGTTCATAAGACATTTATATGTATATATGTATATATGTATATTATTATAGAGAATATGTAGAGAGAAACGGTGTGCCTGCAGGTAATCTGCAAAGCGGCGTGTTGGGACGACTATACGAAAGACACGTCACGCGAACAGCGCAATTTTTTTTTGCACCGGAACCTCCATGTTCGCAATGTATTATTTTTCACGCCGCGGTGGTATTTTTTTTTATCCTTCTGGTCACGTGAATAAACTGCGTAGGATCGCCGCGGAGAACAATAAACCACAATGTTTGCTATATAATATTATAATGCGTCATATTATTATTATTATAAGAAAGTCGGTGTAGGGCCGCGCGACAAGAGCTTATGTGGCTACTGTGCAGTACGCACGATGGCTTTGCGCAAATTTTTACTAGACGAGAAAAATAAAATCCATATCATTTATATTCATATATTGTTACATTCAACGACTACAGTGCTCGGATCTGCGCGGTATACACTGCAGCGTACGTGATGTTATTTTATATATATATATAAGTACGACGAGTGATAATGCGACGAGAAGAAGGCCCGCGAGAGAAACACAATGCTCGTGTATACGGCTCCAGCTGTGTATATTATATACTATGATAAAACATAACCGTTTCGGCGGATATTTATATACGCATACAGATATTGCATATATATATAGTGATATCGTGTACGACGTAATATTAACGCGTGTGCTTATTTATAAGTATAGAGATCGGGCGAGGGTGAGCTATACGCACTCGCGAGAAAGAAATGCGTTCGGCGACTAAAGAATTCGAACAAAAGCGGCAAAGGGGTTGCAGTTTTATTGATAAAGTTTAGAACGAACGTCGTGAAAAACCACCTCCTATAACACATAATATATACATATTATATATTATATTATGCGTATCATTATAAAATATATACATGTTATACCGACGATGGGAGGTGTACTATTGCAGGGTGGGTTTAATAATAGGCGTATACTATATGCCCTCTTAACTAGTATTTTTTTTTAGCGTATATAATATCTATGTATACTCACTAAATATGTACGATGATACGCGGATATTAGAATATCTTAAGTGACGTACCCGAGCAGAATATTGTACAATTGTTTGCAATTTTCCTTTCTCAGAGTATATAGATATCAGCTGGTGGTTGTCTACTACATAATTATTTTTGATTCGTTATATTCTTGTAATGTATGTAAATAACAATAAATAATAATATGTATATGCGTGGGCACGAGTAGTTACTTATAATATTACTATCATATTATTAGTATAATTAATAATGTGCGGAAATTTCACATTTTTTTAGTATTATATAATTTAACTTGGTTTTGTGTAATTTATGCAATTTTCATGATTTTTTTTTTGTCGGAAAAATACTACAAGGAAATATATCCAAAATCGACCTTCTTACAGTATAAACTATACTTGTACGTCTTATAATTTGCATAATAAGGTCCTACGTAAAATAGGCGTATACTCATGAATTTTTTTAACAATACATCACTGGTTACCACTTACCGTATAATATATTATTATTATTATTATTGTCTTTATATTCACATCGTGTCTTATGAGAACGTTATAGCCGCAAGTGTTGTTTTTTTATTTGGAACTCACGCGGCATTGACATTTTTAATTGTGGAATAATGTAGGCAGCCCTGTTTTTAATATTACAATGATTTTACCTATTATAAAATCTAAAAGTAGAAATATTATCCAGGGATCCATCACGTTGGCTTTTTTTACATTTTAATTTTGAAGCAAGTCATGAGCATTTTAAAACACTGTATATTTTTTGTTATATTCAAAACGCTTATAATTTTAATTCAAAATTTAAATATAAATAAAAACCACGTGGGGTGTGCTGTATTAATTTTATCTTAATATGTTAAAAATGACGGACTAAAATGGATTATTCTCAACGTAAAGTTGTACTAGACGGAAACAATAACACATAAATCATAAAGTTAAAATGTCCTCTTAACGCGTGCGAGTGTTTGGCCGGGCTACAGTATTGTTAAACGACATGATAATATAATAATATCATGTGCGTAGGCGTATTCCTTCGAGTATATATAGGTAATCGTAAATCGCCGCCTTCGTCTGAAAAATCAAAAAGTCTGTCGGGAAAATTTGTTTGCACACCAATTTTTTCTTTATACACACAAGGTAACAAGTACCTATAAAAAGTTTGTTGGGAAGATCATTTTTTTTTCATTTTCACGCCGACGGTCGATCGATGTGTCACATCCTGCAGTTAGATATAGGCAGATACATCGACTTTGACACACGGTTCGCAATCGGAAATCCGACTTTCACTCTATTCCAGTGGCGTGCACATCTACATTTATATATATATTGTATATATTACACGCACACACTCACACACAGACACAAGCGCGTATGTCCGGCGGCTAGTATTAATTGAAATACGCGAGACTGCCGTAAATTATCGCACCTCGTAATGTAATAATAATAATAATAATATATCGTGCTCGTTGGTAACAACAAAACCGTCTCTGCCATCTAACGCACCGGTCACGTATATAAACTCTCACACACACACATTTAGGTATATAGATGTATGCAGTATACCTATACATATACTATTATACTATATAGGTGCGTCCATATGTATACATAATAGTATAATGACGCGCTCCGGGAGTAAGTAGTAGTCGGTATATATATATAACACTCGTTATTATTATTTTGGCTTCATTCCCGTCTCCGTAATGGGTTTGCGGTTAAAAGCAGAAAAATAGCGTATACATATAATATATTATTATTATATATTATATTTACGCCTCGTCTCATTTCGTCGCGTTCGTGATGTCTCTCCGCATTTTGATCCCTCGGCGGCTGTGAAACAAATCTCGTTTAGAGTTTGCGACTATTTTAAGCCGCTCCTAGCTCGTGTTCGTGGTATAGGCAGGTACAGGTCAGATATTATACATATATTTTTATTTCATTCGGAGCGTGTCTTCCATTATTAATGATCTACCGCTCAGCAAGACTTACCTGTTTCGTACAACTTCTGGTAAGAATAGTTAAAAATAATTCTCGGTTTTAACGGTTTAAATACTATACGGTGTTTTATATTTTCGGAACGATTTGAAAAGTTTTTCCAAAATGCAGGTCTTTTTATTACTATTACTTTGCACTTTATAATGGTTGTTTAATGTTTATCTGTATTGTCACGTACTAGTTTTCGAATTTTGTGTTTACCGATTTTCATAGTATATAGCTGGTATTTAAACAAATGGATTAAATTAAGAATGAGCCATTTTGTTATTCCGTCAATTAGTTACGAAAGTATAATATAAAATATAGGTGTAGGGTATTAATCATCAAACTCTAAACCCCTTAAAAGTATTTTCATTTTAGTTTTCTAAACATTTGTTGTATATACTTTGCCTGTTAAATATAAGAGTATATAACTTAAATGTACACTTAGCAAATGTAATGGTTTACAAATTAATTATAAGTATGATGTATATACATTTATTATTTATACACAATCACCAATAGTCGTTATATTATAGGTAGGTATACGAGTTATACGACTAATGAAAGTATATTATGAGCTAATAATCGGCTCTATAACTTAGAGAAAATAAATTATTATTATTTATATCAGTTTTCTCGGTTTCACATATCATAATATACGACGACGACGACGATTAATAGGACACTTCGTTTACACCTTGTCTTACCTATTGCCTATTGGTATAATACTATATACCCGCAGAATGCGATGTTTTAAATACAAAAACAAAGTCGTGTTTAGTTCGTTCACATGCCGTATTACGTTCACAGAGTACCTATAATATATAGGTCCTATATATTATACTCTTTATGTACATACCCCCCACATCTTATATTATAATATAGGTTCCAATAATAGTTTTCGAACGATTGTGCAGCGGTTGTGTCGAAATTCTGGAAAAAATCAACTCTGGGGGGGTCTATATACTGTACGAGACTCCGTGTCACTCTTTCTTTCTCTCTCCGCAGTCTTTCTCGCCCGAGTGCAGATTTTTATTTCTACTGTGCCACCACTCACGGAGGGTTATTTTGAGTCGTTTGGCGGTGAACCGTCAGCCAAACGTCGGTCGCAATAATATTATAATATAATACATATATATATATAAGAAGTTCGCACCGTATCGCATAAATTAAAAAAAAAACGCTTTGATACGCTCTCTTAATGCATTCTTATTGTAAATGGGCCGTGAAAACGGGGAGCGAACGAAACTCGTCGTCGTATATATAAGGACGCTCAAATTACCATATTTAATTTCGCCAGAACACATTTTTGAATTGTGAATTCGAACGGTACAAACATACAATAATATATTATATATATATATGTGTGTATTATGTATATATATAGAGTGGTTCCTGTTTTTTTTCGTCCTCTCGCGCCCCGGTGGATTTCTCGACGGCATTGTGCACGCACTAATATTATATATTCGCCTGCAGATCACCGAGGCAACGCAGCCGGCCGGTAGGGGGAGGGTGGTGTGTTTGAAATCCCTCCGGTAAGGTATTATGTCGTGTAATGGGTACACGCGTGTGTATAGAGATATGCGTATTATTACTATTATTATATATTGTTTCGAGCGACAAGTGCACGCGTGTGTGCGATTTTTTTGGCTATTGTCCAGGGCCACAACAATAATATATAAAATATAACTCGACGCAGGGGATACTCCAAAAATAATAATAATAATAAAAATTATGGTAAAATTCCCGCCGCCGCCGCCGTTCCATCAGTTTTCTATACAGTAGGTCATGTGACTCATGTATAGTAATATACCCTAAAGGTATACCATTATAATATGTGATATTGTAAAACGTTGTACGACGACGACGATAGTAATAATATTGTATTGTGCGAATATATCAATCAGTTTATATTATTGCGTACAACCGAACAAAACAAAAAAAAAACACGACAACGAATAATAATAATATATCATTCGGAGTAATTTTTTAGCTGTATTTTACGGCTTTTGAAAATCGGCACATGGGAAGTGGTTGGTATATGTATAATATCGTTATAATTTTATGTATATCAGCTATATATCGAATCGTATAACTCACGGCCTTATAATTTATTATTTCTCTCGCGCGTAGGGTTCGTGTTCGGTTATCCGGCAGCAGACTGCTTCAATGCGGGATTCGTTTTGATTTTAAACCGGGATTGGCGGATTTACCATACCCACCTTACATATTACGATGTTTGCACTGAAACTTCGATATTATTACGAAGTCCCACGGGAAACGAAATAAATTTATGTCATGTAGAGAAATGTATTAAATAGAATTAAATAAATTTGGTTCTCGAGAGTATTTCGTTGGATCTCTTGCAAACCCTATCAATTTTCCATCAAAACGGCACAAGTGGTTGACAAAAATGCCGTGGTAAAGAGCCAGAATCTGATATCTGAAAAATGTTCATTTTTCGTGACAAGCGTTTTTAATGCTTTTAAAAAATCAAATGGACCTAAATGTAAGTTTCAGTTTGCAGTTTTAGAGAAAATATGTTTATTTTTTTCATTGCAAATTGAACATTATTTTTAGTAATAATTATGCTCATAAAACAAATTATGGACAATAATTGATTAATTAATAATTAAATAAAAAAAAACATAATGCAGATATTAACTTTTGCCGTTAACTTATTCTTGCAAAAAACAACATAACATATTATATTACTTGTATTTATAATTATAACAAAGAACTATATAATATTAATATCAATGATAATTTATTGAAACCTGCAATAGTATTCATAAAAACAATACATAACTAAAAAAAGTGTCAAAATATTATGTTATATGAACATTCCAATTTATGCCAATATAATAATATATTATGATAACTGGCTGTTCATATTTAACTTATCGTATTATATTTAGTCACAAAACAAAAACTCACACGACAAAGTTGATAACTGATATATCATTATATCATGTTTTTTCACAATAGTACATTATACATGTATAGGATGTAGATAGCATATTTTTAAAATGTTATATAAATCATTAAATATGGTATCTAGACATACCAAATTTGACCACAGTAAAATATTCATCTCGAATAACAGATATCATATTATATTATAACCCCAAGATCTAATTTTTTGCAGAAATCAGCTACTGGCTCTTTACCACCATGAATTATTAAGAGACGATGTCTAGTGGTTCCGAGTTCAATTTAAAAAATATAAAGATTTTTGATTCGGTAAAGAAGTTTACTTTGCATCGATAGAACTGTGGGAGCACATTTTACACAACTTATTAAAAATGGTACTTTTGCAGGGACCATAAAATACGTAAACATACCATTTCGTTGTACCTATATAGAAGTTTGGCTGACTTTAAAATATGTTCCTACCGTTTGACGCGAATGCAGAAGTGGTTTTAAGTATAGCTACTTATTATAATATTATAAAGTAGTGATGCTAGTAGTAATATTCAATAACCCCCCCCCCCACCAACGAAAATATTGTTGTAGCGCTGCACCAAAAATCGGATGATTAAACCTCATCTGTGCGCACGTCGTAGTTATTATGTGTATCTGTTGTTGTTAAATATAATACTTATATACCTAATATACTATTATATTAATGTGAACTATTTTTTTTCAGCTGAATTATTGCGTTCATCGCGATCGGTAAAAACAAGACCAATATAGATAAGACTGTGCGTCGAATTCAATGTTTTTAATTAACGGAATTGTGGCTTGGCGTGGCGGGTTAGCTGCTCCCAGTTGCGCAATGTGACTGAGAGTAAGTAACGCCCGCAGCTACTAGCTCCCGGATGGGTGACCAGCCGGGTTCGTAATAGTTAAAACCTTGTCACGCATACACGTGTTGCTTACCTACCGTCACAACACCTTACTGTACCAACCTTACCAACTACAGTTCATAACCCTCTCAACAGCTAATTTCCAAAGTCGCTGTCCGCTGGACGTAAGTTTAATTATTGATTTATCAATAATGTACAAACATATATTATAATTTATAATAAATAAAAAAACGTATATGCGATTTGTATCGTATTAAAATAATTAAATAATTACTCGTTTACGTACACAACCACGCGTATAAAATACATTGTGTAGGTACTTACAAGAATCTGTATCAGAAAGCCTTTAATATTTTTATGTACCTACAATTAATTTGGTGAAAATCGTGTAAACAAATAAAACATAATATAATAATAATAATACCTAATATATAACATTATATTATCATGTACCTATATATTAGTACGTTCGCCAATCAACAATGATTTTCAAAGTGCCTATGTACCGATGTTCAATATAATTGTAATCTTTAAATAAATAAATGTACACATTATGTTATATTATCATTATTTTTTAAAATGAATAATCGCACGTGATCGGAATGAATAATTACAGTTGATCGTGTACAACAATAAATATAATTGAACCGAAAAGGTGATTTGAATGTCATAATAGAGAAACGAAAATCGATATGGGCTTTTTGTTCTCCTATTCCATTGTCGACGCGGTGCCGATAATACAATGCGTTGCCGCGTAATCCCTTTTACGGAAAAGCAGCCAGCCCGCAGCGGTAGTTGTACCGACGAGAATTCGATCAGGTCGAACCGAATGATAATCGTGCAATGTAGAGGTATAATAATATAATATTATAAAATGTGCACCCACTATTATTATATTGTGATATACCTAACCATAAATTATGGGGAATAAGCTATAAAGTTTCAAATCGCGTTTCAGTGGTGCGGTGCGGTACGGCGTCCTGTGCAGCGGGAAACACATTAAACTTGAATAATTAGCTCATTATCGTCGTTCAATATTATTGTGTTCGTAATAATAATATTTTATACGCTTTATAGTTTTAAAACATTTTTCATCCGTGCCCCCCACGATAACATTACTTACATATTTTACAGTTTTTAATTATTGTAATGTACCTATCGTATTCAACTATACGTTTAACGTGTCTATCAATACCGAGAATTAGCGTACGATTCAATGTTATTAAGCTGCAATCGGCTGTACAGAAATACTGGAAATAGTTCTTATTATTATTTACTCGTATTTACTCGTATGGACCTATATATTATTTATTCACTCGACTCGACCGTTTTATTATATAGGTACACACCTTCCTGCGGACACTTGTAGTGGACGAACAATTTTACAAGTTCATTTTATGTCCGGGCAAGTTTATGAAACGTAACTTTTATATAATAATTTATGCGTAGTTACCTACTAGACACATAGATAGTCCACGCCCCTGACAAATAATCTATCGTCACCCGGGGGTCCAGCTGCAGTCCTAGACGGGCCTTTCGATTCGTGCCCCTGTAATCACGACGATAATATTATAATTCCTCGCCGCCAGTCGTAAAACGCCATCCGATGGTTATAAATGGCTTATATTTATACATAAGTAGTTGACCCGATCCGAGAATGCGAAAAAAACCGATGATTTTAACTTTTTTTTCTTACCTTCTATACATTCTAAATTACCTTCGGGCGCGCGCGTAATGTGAATACGATATTATGATGTTTTATAATGATATGTAGTAGGTATACAGTATACACTATACACCTATAGGTATATACATTCTCGCGAGTAAATTTTGGTTATGAAGCGGACATTCGACAATAATAAAAAAATTGCTTTCGACACTGTGTTTTCTCGTCGCCGAAGGTCGTATATAGGTAGTAGGTACGCCGTAATAATTATTGTGTGTACCTATAATACCTGTACATCAAATAAAACGTATTATCGTGTGCCTATACTATGTACATTGTTTATAGTATATAGTTTCGCATCGGTCTATTCGTATTGTTTAAAGTGATTAGGGGACCGGCAGCGATTGTTCGGGAGAGTTAATGTGTACTGCAGTGCGTATGTATATAATATATATATATATATATTAGCCTACGCGTGGAATGCCTGTGGGACGTTGGTGGACTATAAAAAAAAAAAAATTTGAAATTGGACTCCACGTCAGTCGGCACTGTATGTGTGTGTGTTCATAATATAAATACAATAGTGGTCCGGCGCCAGCGTCGGGAGTTGACGTACATATTATATATGTATATACGACTGCACACATACGCGGCTTGTAGGATTATGCCGCCACATAGACCCACAGGACGACGATAAAAATATGTATATTTAATATCCAACCGTCAAATTACTATCCGATGACAATTATTTTTCATCGTCCATATAAATTATAATAAAATAATACATAATAGGCACACGGTACATGAATACATAATAAAATCTTTCATTTACTAGGAATCCCATATTTTTCTTTAATAATTATTTTTGGAATTCTCAAGTATAGGTATACTATTCAAAACCTTGCATATTTTTAATTATTTAAATTTGATATAAGTCATTTAGAACGAGTGTAACTGTGGCAATATTAAATTTTTTTTTTAAATGTTGATATACGATATCTAAATCAAAGGAACAGTTTCTGAGCTATTAAAATGTTTTTAATATAAGGCTGATAGTACTTAAAAATTGTTTAAAAAAAATATAAAACCGATGTAATATTTGAAATAGTACCTACTTATATATAATAAATGAAAAATGTTTACCAATTATAAACTGTTGATAAAGATTAATATTAATTATAGAAATTTTCAAATCATTATAGGCCCCATATCTTTTGAACCCATTATAATGCGCCTATTATCCTAATTACACAAAATTAGACATCGTATTAACGAGTCATTATCAAATTTCGATTTAAGTAGGAACATTAACATTTGAAAAAAGTAATTTAATTTAATTATTAATTTATAGGAAAAAAATATATGGGATCGATTAATGATATTCCAATATAAAAGTCTAAACAATTGAAAATATGGCCCTTAAGTATACTTAAAAATTCCAAAAATCTGAATGTAAATGGAGATGGCGAGCAATGAGCATACCCGGTGAATCACTCTGTGTATAATAATATAATATGTATATATTATTGTCTCCTCGCATGTAGCTTGCACTGCCTTGCGGCATATTATCATGTGGAGATATCATTATAGGCGGGCCACTAAAAACGATAAAATGCCAGATAAATACACTCACAATGTATACACTCCCCCGGATTATGCGGTACGCGTACCCCATATACCTAAGACCTGGTGCTGTAGGAACACGCACGTTCCACAATACTCGCCGAGGGGTTCAAATTATATTACTGTTTGCAGTCCACTCGAATAGGGATCGTCGTCGTCGTCGTTGTACATACATAATATATAGGTACGAGCATATAAAACTTATGTGGCGTATCTTATCCAACCTAAACGTGTATGCGCGTATATATAGGTATATTTGTACGTATGTCATCTCGGCGAACGAAGAAACGAACGTCCGTCCGCATTTACCCCCTCTCCAGCAGCATGCCACCACCGTCAACCCCTTACCGTTGCGGTGTCGTTTCCTTCTATATAATATGATATAGTTGATAATATAAAACTTCCCTCTCCACGGCGGACGATGCGATACTGTATCTCTATATATATGTATCTTTATATACGTACGCAGATCTATATATATTATATATATAAAATATATTATTACATGCCCGATAACCGCGCGTTCGTTCGCTGCGTGCAGTGGTATATAGATATATACTCACCAAACTTTGAAAACCCACCCTCGCCACCTTGCGTCTTCGAGTCCCCTACTCAAGGTATTTCCGTTGAAGTCCTGTATCGTATAATATCCATATAGGTATATATATTACGTTTAAAACCCATACATAATAATATTATGTAATACAATGTCGGACACTTATTTACATATGTGCCTACATAGGTATATACTATTTGATAATATATATATGGATAGGCGTGATCTAATCGAGAGTATACATACCTCAAGCAGAACTATATACATTATTGCTATTAATATAATAATATATAGAAATCGCGAGCTCACACATCAGCGCGCGACAGGGTATAATCGCGCGTTTGAATGTTTTTCGTCTGCTGGTTATTATATTATATATTATATTGAAATTGCACACACATTTGACTGTTTAATTTATGTTAAAATATTTAAATTCCTGTTAAATCTCCGAGCAGCGTGCGCCGTTTCGAAATGTGTAACGCACTATATGCAGCGTATATTCAGATTTGAAAAAAAAAATTGTCCGGTCACGTTTGCGTTTCGCACTTTTGATATATAATATAATATATGCGAGAACAAAAGTGTATTACACATAACACAACGTATAATTATATTCCGTTTTGGTATTCAAACGAAATCCATATATGTATACACACGTATATATTACTGTGCTGTAGTGTTGTCTGATTCCGTCGCACTTAAGTCCATATTAATGTTGTACATTTATACCTAATTAAAATTTATAACATGTAAATTTCTATATAGAATACACTATATACGATTATGATAACGCCAACGATGATACGACAGTGCAGTATATAATATATATTTTATACGAATTAATAATTAAACAGTCGAAACGTATAATATAATATATAAGACGCATATTTAAATAATATACCTAATCATTTTTGTGTTATTATTAAAATACATAAATATTCTGTTTTTTCGCAATGATTTTAATGTCCAGTTATAAATGAACGCTATATAAATTATTAATTAATAATTATAATATTAATTATAATATAATATACAGGCTTAAGCATATTATGTAGCCTTTCTTTTTTTTTTTTTTTGACACTTCAAAGCAGTGTCAATTAATTTTCTATTTGGGATAAAAGAATCTTCATTCCAAAATTGTATTTTATACATGGTTTTCTATTTTTAATTGTTAAAGTATATATTTGCGCATTATCTAGATTCATATCTCTTATGTGCTTTTTCTCAATGTTGTGTTGTAGTCTTGTATATAGAGCATATTTTATGGTTAGGAAAATGCACCTCATATTTTAGTCATTCTTCGGTGCAGCATATATTAATACCTGCATGTTTTTGTCTTTTTATAGCTATAATAGTATACGTATACCTAAGCCTAAATTTAATATATAAATGATATATATTATGTATACCGATGGATAGCTTTAAAAACATGCAATAAATGATGATGCGTACAGCGCGATAGCTTATAATGTATATGTAATATATTAAAGGCATGGATGCGTTAAGCAGTTAATGGTCAGACGAAAACGAACACTATTGTGTCCACAGGGGAACAAACAAAAATAAAAGAACCCAGTCGAGTCTATTATAAATAAAATACGAACCGTGACTCGGCGGCAATGCGCGGCGCGTGTGGTCTGCTGGCGGAGGGAAGAGATGCTGCAACCACGTGACTGTATCATATTCATATATAATATATTGTTCACGAACGCCTACTTGCGATTTTTGGCGGTGGATGCAATTAGGACATTATTTACAATATATTATATTCAAGGGGTAATGCGGGGTGACGGGGGGTTGATCAAATCTGACGTCTATAAGCACATAATTTAGAAAAATAATAATGCAATTTTTTTCCCTAGGTATATAATAATATATATAATATATATTGTACTTGATCACTGCGCACACGTTTTAGATATCTAAGCATAATATATATTATATCCCCGTTCGTTACCAGTATACATGTAGTAAATAGTTACAACTGTTGATATATATATATATATATATACTGTTGATTTCTGTTTATTTATTTCCGTAGTTACTGTACGCAAACGTCATATTATTATCGGATGCTGCAAATTTTAGATTTTTAATATTTTTTCGTCTCCGTTCGCTTTCAATTAAAGTCGTTACGTCAAATACTTACTTCAGTGTGCGGAGACGACCAAAAACGATCGGTTGAAATAATAGATCGTGTAAAGACATATGTATTAAATTCGGCGAACAATATTGTTATTGTAGACTGTTAAAAAATATTGTATACGGGGCGAAGTGTTTTTATGATTGCTGCAGCTGCAACAGTAGCAGGTATAGCTGATGATATATATATTATGTAGTTAGGGGATGAGGTAAATGCATTACATAACATGTTATAAAATATATATAGGCACACGGTAATTTTAGTACATGTAATACAATTTTTTTTTACGTTTATGATATTTTATTGGCTGTTTTTCAAGTCTAGGGTGGTCCAGACAGAGGAATAAAATAATATCTACGATAAAGTAATGATTTTCCGATTAACTATACACCATATACATCGCGTAACTATACTATATAAGGCGATTAGGTATTTTAAAAGTAATTTTCTTGATAAATTATGTTTTACTATTTTTATCGTTATCATTTTTACATTTTTTTTCTTATGGTATCATAGGTACATCATTTTTAGTTTCACATTTCGAAACAGAATATTTTTCTGAGAATTTGAATTTATAGAAATCAAAATTCGAACGTGTAGTTTTCACTATAGACTTTTTCAGAAAAAAAAAAACACTGATACGAAATTAAAAATGCACTCTGTCCTATAAAAAAGTAAAAACATAAAAATTGATAACGATAAAATAAAAGCAAATATTTCTTATTTTCAAAAATTGTTATGTATGATGACCTAAAATTATGTAAAAAAAAATATTACCAAAAACTTTGGTAGGTACTTGAAAATAAAATATAAATTAAAGAATCTCCTTGTCGACCTAATCTATAAATATTAAATTGTATAATAATATTATAGTGCCTTACATAACGCGACACCGCATCCGTTATTAGTCGTTTACTCGTCGTTTATCGTTCGAGCTCCTAAAAAACGTTATCGCTGCAGCCGACTTTGTAGATATTTATTATGTACCCATATACATAATTAATATCATATTATTATAGTACCAGTATAATAAATAATAATGCTATAATAGTACATAATAATATTATATACAAAATAGTACATAATATACATGTTATAATATATAATATTTCGACTACATAGTCATCGCCAAACCGGACGCCGCCGCCCCGGTTGATCATCGAGTTCACACCATTGAGTAATAGAACGGCGATTACGCATCGCATAACAAAAATATTCATAATATTATAATATTATTTCTCGAGAAAAACCCGCGATTCTCGGATTTTGACGCTGTAAAAAAATTAATTCGTAATAGTCGTGTTATATATTATTATTATTATTATCAAGTCTCGATCTTTGTCATATCCTATTATACCACACTTGTATAAATACAAATACTGACCAAATCGTGTGATTATTATTTATTACAAAATACGATTCGCCGAATGAGTGGGATCTATGATAATGATGACTATTTTATTATTGCATTATTATTATGATAGTAATAATCTAGTGGATCTCGTCGGACCGCTCGGACGTGCGGGCACAAGCGATTTCTCGGAAACCACCTTATATGTCATAAGTCCTAACGCATGCGAAACATCGCAACTATGATAATAATGATATACGAGCGTTTTATATATTTTATAAAATATATTATGGTAGTACCACTCGATGATGTTGTGGGAAAAAGTTTATCGAGGTAGTTTTTTCTCTCATTGTTTTTCAATTTACGATTTTTCGTCGACGAGTAGAATAAAATAAAATAAAATACCTACCTGCAACAGCTGATCAGCTCTGTATATATGGCAGAAAAAAACCCTCTTCCACGATAATAATATAATAATAATATTATACTCTGTACCGAAGAAGTCTGTATCGGTTCGCCGAAGTCATTTCCACCACCCACCCCCACGCAACACTCCTCAAGCGACGGAGCGAGGTATGGGAATTCGCAAGCGTGGAAAAATGTCGTTTCCCTCCCTCGTTTGAGCGCGAACAATGTCAATCTGCATTTTCGTAAGGACTCTAAACTTGCACATAATTAGACATATAGGTAGGTAAACTGACTCGGTTAGCATACTGGTATTACATACCTGTAGAGATCGCGTTGCGGCGTTAATATTAAATTCTCCAATATAAGTACCATTTTCAACAACAGGTTTAGACACGACCGCCAGATATTTTCACGAGTATATGTTATATGTTATACCTAGGTATACGACTGCAACAGCGGTATACTTCAGGCAAGTATCTACCTTCGGATACTATTTATTATATTATATATACTATATAATATTATTATTATTATTATATTAAACTATTAGGGTTGTTAGAGCACACACACACACACTTGTCGTAAAATATTTGTACGAAAAATATTATATCACATGTATAGTAGAGGTACCTACCTATAATTGTCGAATACCTTTGCGGACTTTCCATTTGTCAAAATATGTTGTCATACGCGAGCATGCTCTATAGAGCTTTAAAAAATAATTACGGATCTGTGTAATAGATAATAACACATAACGCGTTATAATATATTATAGGTAATAGTTTCTCGGATATTGCATGTACACATAAAATTTTAATTTGGAGTCTCGCCTCGAACGGTTCGCGTATTTTACAAGAGTGATGTTGATTATCATATATTATACACAAACCGGAATGCAAACGTAGGTAGACAAGCCGCTTGATAATAGTACAAGCGACTGTATCTATGAAAAACATAATAAGTCGTACCTATATAATAGTAATAAGCTTATTTTTAATTTTAAATAATATTTAAGATGTGTTGCAAGCATATATATATAAATTGCATAGACCATTCGATATAACTATTTAAGTGAATTTAGAAATCTCACATATACAAAATATACATGATGTTGTAATTTATTATATTATAATCGGTTGCAAATTTCGTGTTATATACCAATAGGTATAATTTAAGAAGCTATAATATTATATATTAGATTGCAGGACTTACAGTTTTCGCCTCAGAGTAAAATCTACTGAAAAATAAATCTTCGATCGACCTGGATCGGATAATAATGGAACGAGGAAATCGCAGAAAGATGATATTTCAATGTTGTCGGTGGAGCTCAACAACAAAAAAATTGGGCGGGATTGTTTTAATGACATTGTGGCACTAAATAGTAAATAGTAGCGCACATAATCCATATTTGATTATTATTTGTTAGCGGTTTTTTATATTATTTCATTTTTTTACTGCCAACAGTCACGTGAATTACAGTAATAGTTAATTACCGTGATAAAAAAAATTACACGCATAACACATAAAAATTAATATGGGAATATTTATCGTTGGCATAATATAGTTCAACTTATTATTATGCAATCGTTGTGTGG
>WHPZ01584869.1:15630-28019 GCA_016617965.1 Macrosiphum rosae
CGAAATACAAAAAACCGACCACTGCACTGCGGAAAATGAACAGGATTTGGGTTTCGAGACGAGGAAAAACGACATAGAAGTTAATGCATTTAATATAAAAAAAATACTATGGTACAGATGATGTCAAATATATAAACAAATTGTACGTTTAATTATTTATAAGTTGTATGAACCCGGATTTTGTTTAGGTAGAGTAAAATTGAAATTTAGTTTTAATTTATGCATTGGCAATTCGAGTGTACGAAGCAGGTATATACCTACAAATTTTGCATTTTCATTTTATTATTGTTTTTTTTTTTTTTTTTACAATGCTGCGTTTTTTTTGATATTTATAAAACTATAGATATATATTTATGCTCTCGAATATTTTTGAACAAGTTTTTAATTAAAACAAATATCTAAAAACCAAATAGGAGAGAGTTATTAAATTTCAAAGTTATTTTTCATAGAATACAATGTTTATAATTGTTTATAATATGATGTTTATTTTAAAATGTACACAATAATTTAATAATGTTTATTTATTGAAATCAGCGCAATAAAATAAATATTTATTACGAATTATAAGTCAGAAACTACCTACCTACATGTATACGAACATCGTGTAACTAATGTTTGGCGAATTTCCTGATCAGCCTGACCACGTTAGGTAGGTAACTAAAATAATAATACGAACGAGATGTCTTATTGATTATTTTATAAATTTAAAATACAGCCACACAAGTTTACGAAAATGAAAAAACAATAATATATTTTTCCGACCGTAAAATGTTTATTGTCATCATTTTTGTTCTTATTTTATATTTATCTGTCGTGTCTTGGTATATATAATATACATTATACACGTACATGGAAAGTAAAGGGTAATGAAAAGCCAAGAAGCATGCGGAAAACGTTTGGATTTTCCACACCGCTAAGCATATCACTTTTTATGGGTTTCAATTATCCTCCGAGAGACTTCATTTCGCCCAGGCCTAAGATATACCGATTCGAGGATATCTCGTAACTTATAAGCTATATATATATATACACATACATGCAGAATATGTCGAGTGCAATAAAATAAAGTTAACCTTTCGGTATAGAAGTGTAGTTGAGCGGGGGGGAGGGGGCGAGGGTTAAGGCGATGGTTGGCTAATGGCGTATAGTGGTCTAGCGATGGCAGTTTTTAATAACATTATATCGAATAACTTTGTTAGCAAACAACATAATATATGTAGAACATTGCCACTTATGAAATACTATAATACTCCACTCCTAAATTATTATAAAGGCTAAACTTGTTAAACATATTTTATACAGCGCATAATTACAGAGCCGAGTCTTATTTTTGTGCCACACCAAAGGCCTGGACCGTAAATACCGTAGGTACCTACCTACCTACGTAAAACGCGTTTTACCGACCTATGTAATTTGTTTATCAAAGTCATTGAAATATTATAACAGAGTGCCTAAAGAATATAAAGCTTTCGGTAACGAGAATACAAAGCTTTCAGTAGCATACGGAGCAATAACAGTTTTTAGTACACAGTAAAAAGGTTTGATGGAAATATGGGGCAAGAAAATAAAAAAAAAAAATGAAATAAATATAGGAAAACTTTTAAAATGTCTGAGCGTCTATTCGTTGAAAGAATAACAAGAAATGCTTATATAGTGTACCTATAGGTATGTGAAAGAATATTAAATATACAAAACTTGTCTAATACGTTAAGTGTTAAAAATATAGTTTATTCAAAAAGAAAGTTTTGAATTCGTGGACTATGTGTGTATAAAGAAAGAACATGTTCACACAGTAGGTAAACGAAAATATTGTTTTACTTTCTTTATTTATTAACTTTGTTGGTACGTTTGATGTATCTCATATTGACATAATATATTGTATATAATATTATGGTACATATATAGCAAATGGTGTATGTCTTCAAATAAAGAATTGAAATGAAAATAAACTACTCTACATTAAGGTCAAAAAAGTAAAATATAAATTAAGTTTATTATGTACTTATCATAGTGTAACCGGCCATTTATCATAAGTCAACAACCAATTCTATGGAGAACTTTTAAAATTAACACTCTGCAGTCTGCATAGAATTTTGTTTATGAACTAGTGTGGAAAACTGAAAGTCGTATATTGATTAGAGAAATTTATATGCT
Organism: Macrosiphum rosae; assembly: GCA_016617965.1. Classification (NCBI taxonomy): domain Eukaryota; kingdom Metazoa; phylum Arthropoda; class Insecta; order Hemiptera; family Aphididae; genus Macrosiphum; species Macrosiphum rosae. The sequence continues at coordinate 17,785 of WHPZ01584869.1, forward strand.
AAAGCAGTAAAATAATAACTGTGTTCAGCTTTGTTGTTCAAAATTATAAGATGATTTATTATTTTAATTCCAACTATAATATAAATAAATATTATACATTATGCGTTTGCGTCACAATGAGTAAATAAATAAAAAAAAAGTATTTGATTCTATTGCATTTACTAAAGTACTTATCACTTAATCATTATATATTTTCAATAAAATTTCCATATAGAAAAAAATTAATTAAAATTCATACAAGTGTTTATTTAATGCATGCATATATAGGAGCCTTTATAGATTTTATTAAATATTCGTTAACTTTGAATTTAATTAAATCTATATTACTGTAATAATGTTATACCTACTCTACATATTATATTATCACGATTTTTAAAATTAAATTGTTTTAATAATTAATTCAATATTGAGTAAATTATAAATTTAAATACATAGTTACCATTTCAATTTTAGTTAAAAAAAGCATATTGTGGTAAAAATAAAAATGTACAGTAAAATGAGTTATGTAATTACATTTATTTTAATTATTTTTTTTTTTATTAAATAACAAAATAATTTCATAAACCATGTTTAAACGTTGTTGAACACTAACTATATGCATTCTCTCTTTTCAAAATAAATTGTAGGTACCTACTATACCCAAAAATGTAAAGATATCTTTTTAATAGTTCTTTTTAATAATCTTTTTAATAGCTCGACAATTTAACAAGAATTCCATCATTTGTTCATAAACTACCTATACTGAGTATTAGCAGAGTTAACCATAGAATCTCTATGAGTTTAAACCATTTGTGACCAATTTTCAATCAATATAGGGGCTATAATATGAAACTTTAGAAGAAGCACTTACTCTGAAAGAGTTTTTTTGAAACAAAAATATAAAATAAGAGTACGCGTCGTTGTAAAACCTAATAGCTTTGCCGCTGCCACTCAGAATCTAAAATGTAATTTGTTAAGAGTAAACATGAATAGCTTCTAATATTTTTATGATTCTGTGTTCAGAGAAATGTACAATCGGTCACAGAGGTTGAGCGAAGTTTAACGACATTTATTGTTTGAACACCGATCCCAAGAGAAATACAACATAAAAAAATAAACGAACGAAAAGTTATTTCCGCAAATCAGCGTATCAACTGACGGCCATACTACACTGACCATTCTCCAGATATAGGTACATGACGTTTTGACACTACTCAAACACAACCCGACTGGCTTGTGACCTAACACGTCTAATTTGGCTTCGATTTCGAATTCAGCCTTTGTCGCTCAAACACTCGACACTTTTACGTGGCATGCGACTTTTTCGTATATATCTACATCCGAGAACGAGAGCCGTGCAGCTGCGGCGACAGTGCGGCAGGCGGGCTTAAAAAGATTTTCAAGTTTGAAATTGTACTAGGAACAATGAAAACCGACACGGAGCATACAAAACACGAATGCTGATGTAAGACGAGATCGACATCAAAAGCTGCAGACTGGAAAATATCACGTAACACTTTGAATCATACGTAATTCGCAGGCCATAAAATAAATAATGAAACCGACAATGATTAGACGGTGCTGCAGTGCGCATGCGCTTGTTAACCGATAGAAAACTATAAATCCATAAAAATAAATATGTTAGTGGGAGAGAATGTTTGTGATTTTTTTTTTCATGTTGGGAGATTTCGGAATTGTAACTTTTAAGCGGGTAGAACAAGATTTTCAGTCGGCAATTAATAATAATAGTGTACCTATAGGTACCTATAATCGTTTAGTATGATCCTCTATTTTAATCAAATAGCTAGCCAAGGCGTTATTTTACTTCCTTCTGTTATTTGAAGAATGGCGTTTCGTATTATGTCTCCAGGTGATTTTTTTCATGTGCGTACGCCATCAACAGATACTCGATACTTCAGCGAAAAACCTGCAGTTTTCTTCTTCCGAAACACGGACATATTGTGTGTAAGTTCAAGACGGTTAAAGTTAAATAATGACGGAGATGCGAGAAAACCGGGATAAGACAGAAACGCATATTATATAATACTATATAATGAACCGATCAATCATCTCAAATCCCAATAGTTTAAAGTGTGTACGTTGTACGTCAATATATAAGGACACCCTCATACTCTACCCACACTGTGACATACAGGAATCTAAAGTTTGTTTTAACAAAATTATGACTTTTCTTAAGTTAAATAATAATAATATGACAGTTGTGATGATTGACGTTCCAATTTGCGATTTTCATATCAAGAGCGTAAAAATATTATAAATTGGATAAGTTTAAAAGTAAACCCATAACCAGACACTTTACGAACGCAATTGAACACGGTAATTTCTATTGATGCGAAAGGAATTGTTCGATAAGCTATTCAAAAGTCATATATTATGTAGGTATGTATACTTTCTCAAAAATACCAAAGCAATATATTATACAATAAGGTCTAACTATTTTAATTTTTTCATGTCAACTGAAGGCATTTTAAGTTCATGTAACTTAAAGAGTTTATCACAAATAAAAATTAATAATGAGTTGATATAAAAAAAAATGTAAACAATTTTCTCTGCGATTTATAAAATTGAATGTACATACACAAATATTTAGATAATCTAACTAAATTTTAAAACTATTTAACTTAGTGAGCATTTCAATTACAATAAATCATTCAAAAATAGAGAACATTTTAAAGTTCAATTGTCATTAGTCTCATAAACATATTATTCTTTAAATTAAGCTGTCACGTGTCTGCAGTGTATATTAAAACTGCAAATGCAAAATACAATGTGATTAATTTTTTACTATGTTATACGATCTATACATATTTTAAACATAATTAATATGTTTTTGGGGTGGATACACGTTTTTTGATTTTGTTGTCATGGTTACATACTTATTAACAAAAACATATTTACGATTCATAAATTTTACTTGATCTTACTTTTTTTACTGAAGACAACTGAAGGGGTTATAACATTTAGCTTTTTAAAGGAGACATTTGTATACGATTATAAATTCTGTTAGGCGTGAAAAGTTTTGGCGACAATGACACAATAGGAAGTGGTGGATTTAGTGATGGTTCTATTGTTTTATCAGTTTCAGTACCATCAAAAACGTGATACTTAAGGATTTGAATCAGATGAACTTAAAATTTGATGGCTCATTGAAGAGAAGTATTGGGCCAGGTGTTATCATGTTTATTAAAGGGTAAGAAAGGGATAGGTGGTAAATAGAATAGTTATATGAGTGTTGCAGGAGTCATTATTAAAATGTGCAAGTTTTTTTTTGTTTGAATTAAGGGTATCTAGTTTTCTTCTATTTGTTTCTGGCTCTACGCTTTTCTGGGATTAGGGTACAAACATGGGAAGAAGGCCTAACATTTTTAAGGTCAAAATTCAGTTGGGGAGTTCTAGGAGTGAGGAGTTTCAAGCAGATTAGATGATTGTATTGATGTGTTAAGTGAGTTAATATCTTTGGGTGACTGAAGCTTAATATATAATATTAGGTATATAGTTTTGTTTTTTGTGTTAAACTTAGTTAAAAAGTACTCATGGCAAAGTAAGGATTAGTTATGTATTATTATACTATATAGTGTTTTATTAAAATCTTTGAAAAATAAATGAAAATGTTTTTAATAGTATTATGGCGGAATTGAGGTATAATGCAAATTTTAAAGTTTCAACCCACAGGATAGTTTTATTAAGAGCATCTGTTAATATAACCTTAGTTAAATTTGTAAATTGTTTTAGGAGCTATATTTTTCAAAAATATATTATTTTTTTTATTATTTTGTGTTTATATGATTACATCAAAGTACACTGTAGGGATTTCTTAGCAAATAGAGAAAAAAATGTTTACACAACGAGAGACTATACACCAGATTTGCCTTAAATAAAGCGTAAAGTTCCTTTTCATCAAATATTTATATACTTATTCTGTTCAACATTCGTACAGTCGTCCATAAAGTAATGAGTTTGAGTCCGTGCACACCGTCGTCGCTATTATCAATGACATCTAGAGTCCTAAACTCATCATCGACGTTTGTTTCGACAAAAACCGTTCATCATTCGCAATCTATATTGGTCATTTTATGTGGGACAAAAATCGAAATCTATTAAATCCACTCACACATTACATGCCATCGTCATCTCTCACTATGTTGTGTCGGCAATCGTTATGACAAACAAACAAACAACATAAACCGAAATGATGAAACCTCGACACAATAATAATAAAAAAAAGATAATAGCGTTTTTTCCCAGCTAAAATATAGATGGCGAGCAGTGCTGGAGAGTGTATGAAACAGTGAGAGGGAGGAGGGAGGGAGAGTGAGTAAGAGAGGGACACAAAAACTGTACGTCCATAAAGAAAACCTATTTTGCCGGAAAAAAACACTGCTGAGGGGTAAAAAAAAAAATAAATAAATGGAAGTCCATCCCCAAGCACAAAACGACCGTATGGTTTCTTTTTTCTTTTATGTATTTTTTTCTTTTTTTTTTTCACATACATGACAGAATAAATAATGAAATCCATCCGTCCCGCTGTGTTATCAAACCGTCATTTCTCACACAAGCCTGGAACTGAGAAAAAGCAAGAAATGCGGTTCCTGAGGAATGCGGCCTGCGGAGTACGAGTGATCGTGGTGGATGGGAATGGGTAGTCGGGTAAAAGACAAATGGCATCGTGAACAATTTCGCGCGGCGAACGACACCAAAACGTCGCACCCTGCATGTAGTGTGAGTTCCCTCGCCACTCCCTCCCCCCACGTAAGTGTATATTATGTAATAATATGTTGCGAGTGATACACGGACGATGTGTCAACGGTTTGGCACGTTGTACATAATATAGCATTTTTGGGATAAAAATTATAAACTTCAAGTATTATTTATTTATCATAATCGCTATATTAATCGTAATACCTAAGTAGGTTGTATTTTACTTATACCGTCGTAGCTATAATGGGTGAGATCAAGGCCACTGTTAGGGAGGGGCTTCCAGGGCCTCGCACAAAGAAGTCAAACTTTTTATAATTATATTTGAATTTTAAACAAAATCTTTCCTATGTATTTTTTATATTTTTAAACTGATATTATAACACTGTGGAGGAGCCTTGTATTACATTTTCAAGCTTTTTAACCCAACGAATACAATTTTATTGAAATGTATGGAAAAAAAAACTATTGGGGATATACGCTCAACTCTTTTTATTATTTACACTAATAAAAACTCACGAGGAACGTTGTATTACAATTCCAAGCTTTTTGAAACTGCCAACATTTTTTATCGACATTAATTTTAATAATAATAATAATAATCGAACATTTCTATAGGTATCTATGAATAGCTCAACATGAGTCAAAATATTTTTTAAATGTTATGGTGTATAGAAAATGCCAATATAAATATTCAGTGAAAGTATGTATCAGTCATGTATCTACGTTAATTATTTTCAGATTTAAACCATAAACCAAAATCGATTTTGTAGAAAACCGATGTATAAAAATTCAAAGTTTTCCTTATTTTTTTTTTTGTTTTTCCCTGTGCTTTTGAAAACTAATGGCAATTTAAACCTCCCCAATAAATCAACTAGATTTACTTTCCCTCTTGAAAAAATATTGAAGTAGAAAAACGAAGCGTTAATTTGACTATACTTATCGTGTATATAGACACACAAAAATAAACTAACACACATTATTGTAAAATCATTACATTCATCGCTCAGCATAGAATCTGAAATTATAATTATAATAAAAAGTTTTATTTATATTTAAGTATTTAAGCAGAGGGCGACGACTAGGAGGACCTCGCAATGATATTTTGCACAGGAGTTTGTAAGTCCTAAGAAAGGCCCTGGATGAGATTTAGAATCTATACATTGTATCTGATAAAGTTATAACTTATAATATTTGAATTACATTTGAACACGTAAAAGCTTCGTATCTAACTATACAGGAATTATTCTCATTATATACGAAAATCATGCGCGTAGAGTGTAGACTGACTATCGCTAAGTTATTGTTGAACCAATTCAATTTCAAGAGTTAAATACAACTATAAGCAACAGCATAATATTAAACCAGGCGTCCAAAAAGTTTGGAAACTAAGATAACGCGGTGTACACGTGTTATCGAAACGGAACAATTTCATATGTATATAGGTACCTATATATGAGTATAACCATTGATTAAATATAACATAAAAACACAATGTATATATATATATATATATAGACAGGATCGCTCGTAAACTATAACTGTGGATTCAAATTATTCTATGTTATAGTTAGGTACCTTATAATTAATCTAAGTAAAATCTATATGTACTCTAAACGGATAGGCCGAACGGCGACAAATCAATTTTGATTATTTGAAATAATTTTCTCTCAAACAGTTCTATAAAAAATTAAATAATGTTTAAAACATTATTAATAAGCTTACAACATGAACTATACGCTAAACATGATGAGAGTTTAAATTTAAAAATCGTTTAAATTTATAGTACTATAGTAGGTTATCTCTCTGTAACTATAATTATCCCCCGGAAACGGCAAAATCATAATATTTGTTCTTTGAAAATTCCTATTATTATAGTTTTATACTTTATAAACAATTAGGTATGGCACAAAGCTTTATAGTTGGATAATACAAGTAACGAGTATTATTCCAGAGACATTTTTTAACTATGTATTATAATAATGATATAATTTTTATTATAATGAAAAAAGAAGAAAAATGCTTTGTAAAAAAAAACCCCGGGACAAAGTTAAAAGACATTTTACAGTTCCCACTCAAAAATAACCTTTTTAAACATGTTTAAAATTTTAAAACGTGATCTCACTTTTACTTGTTTTCCGCTTTCATCCATAAGCCACCGTTGTATGTGGGGGTTTGAAGTTGTTGCTTGACTGCATAAATAATTATACTATTATCACTAGACCGTCAAAACAAAAACGAGAATTTAATTCAGCGACATATATGTATATTATTGTCGACACATTTTTAACCATGTACGGAAAAACTGCTAACCTAGTGACAGAACGTTTCAAGATTTCTAAATACCCTTGGATGTAAAAAAAAATACATTAGTTTGCTGTCAGTTTTTCGAAACATGTATAATATTTTATACCACGGGTATTAACCATAGTCATATCGTCCATCTACTTCGAACAGTTCAGTCAAATTCTGAACACTACACTTTATCAGTTGACAATCGTAAGAGCTGCTGATAAGAGAATAATCGATATCTACGGGTATATTCTTATAGAAATGTAAGTGTTGGCCGTGACCTTTCATCAACATTTAAGTACGTGTAATGTGTATACGATACATATAATAATTCTGTCTTAATATATATGCTTTCAAAAAATCAGAATAAATAAATAAACGATATCGTTGGACGCGTGTGTATACAATATATAGGGGGTAACAGATGGAACTGGCTTTTGGAATAACTTTTGTTCTAATCAATGTTTTATTTTTTTTTTTATTTATATGATTTAAAGTCACTTGCTGTTACACATATATTATACAAAAAATTATTTTTATTTTTTAACACTGAAAATAAAAAAAATTAAAATTTGATTTAAGTTTTTTTGGATACTTATATTCAATATAGCCAATTTGTGAATCTGATTATAAGAAATATGTTGATAGTAAAAACATTCATCTAAGTCTAGTAGTTTATTTTTTAGAATTTTTTAAAATATCAATATTTTTTTGGTAAATGAATTTGGAATATTTTTTTTTCGGGAATTTGTGCTGACATGAGTATATTTCTTAAATTATTCACTAATCGTATAATTTTAACAATTTTTGTCATACGTTTAAGTAGCATCATTTTTTTTGTTCGTCACGTCTTTCTGTGACACCTTGTATAGTAGTATATAGGACGCAGGTAAGTACAGCTATTATATTATAGCTAGTACATATTATATAATATTTGTATATATATTATTAGGCGTCATTTTTGCTCGTTGACGTATTCGTTTCGATTTATTTGCAGGAAGACTACCTATATTATTATTATATAATAATATTGCAACTGAATACATAGAGTAATCAAAGGATCAAAAAACATTCGAGCAAAGGACATATATTATTATAATATTGTTCTACATAGATATCTGTCCCGCGCTTATTTCTCCGATTTGCCTTTTTGCGGTGGGTCGGTGGTTTCGGCCATATTATTAGAATATCTATTCCTCTATACACGCTCGTGAGATAAAAAGAAACGGTCGATCCGGTCTCGCGGGATGGCTTGGGACGACGAAATGAGGTTGCGAAAGTCATCCGGCCTCGAACAAATGCGCATACATAACGGCGGCGGCTTCACAATAACACTTTTCCGGCGGTGCCGCTGCTGGTTATCTCCGCAGAAATGATGCGCCCTCTTGCTCTAATGGATAATATAACTTCTGTATCGCGATCGAGGCAGTTCTTACGGGGTCGTCGGTTGGTGTACACTCCAAATAAGAGAATGTTCTCATTTTATTTAAATCCGACATTTTCGTGTAGTATAGGGCGGATCGCGTCGATAACGCGTTCGATGTGAAAAAATAAAAACATTGTTTCGACGACGACCGAAGTTATTATAGTACAAATAAAAACGAGATATTATTTTTAATTGACTTTGTTCGCTGGCCTCGGCTCATTAATGCATTTTATTTTTTGTTTTATTTTTTATGACCCGACTGTACATAATATTATATTTCACACTATTGTTTGAAAACATTATCTTCAAATAACCCCGTGAAATCCTCGTTATAAACACACAATGTCAGAATCGAGAAGACAAAAATGAAAATAAGAAAATCTCACAAGATAATAATATAATATATTATATTCGGTCAAATAATTTCGCTTTTGTTGTTCACGTTAAAGAGAAGGTACAAAGACTTAGGACTACATTCTTAGAATTCGTAGCCTCGAGCAAATCGTCTCCAAAGGGTCTGTATAAGGGACCCGTTTGTACTGCATTTTCAACAACAGACAACATAATTAATTTTCAAATAATAGCTATTGAAATTTGAATGGCTTTAAAAACAAAATATTAGTCGTTCAGATTTTCATTGCTACCCCCGACAAAATAAACCCCATGACGTGTAAACATTTGAGTTTATTTTATGAGCTTTTCTCGTAAAATTAAATCATCGGACAAAAATATCTAATAACGCATATTATATATCTATAAAATATTCTACACTTCTACTTTTTCGTTATTCCTCCCGAACACCTCACCACCACCATACGAAACGAGCTCGATGAAATATCTATAAATCATAGAAAATTTAATTATACGTTCTAGTGTGCTTTGTGGATATACCTTCTCTATGTAATTAAATACATAATATATTATATATTAGCTGTTGATAAGAGACGCTATCAAAACACTATAAGGTCGTACCCACAAACACTATAATATTATATATTATATCGTATAATATACAAGTATATGTATTATATTATAGTGTTGTGTGTCATAGAATGGGCTTAACGAGAGATAAATATAAGAGAAGGGTAATATATTGTATACGTATATATTAGGGCCCGAGCAGGAATATTATTAATTGGCCAACGAGGTATACGGACAATAATGAAGATTGATGTGGGAGTGACGTTACACGATGAAACAATAATATAACTATGGTATAGCGTCGACCGGAGATTTTTAAGGTGGTAACTGATGGACGCGCGTTGTACCTATACATAGTGGAACGGCACAGGAGGAAGCAGAGGACGTGGAAATGCTCGGGAAATGGGTTTAATGAATTACGACTTTAATTACACGGACAATAATGCCCTAGCTATACCACCCCTGGAGTCGGAGACTTGAATAGTTTTGAAATAACTCGATCCTGCCGTGCACGCGAGTACATAATATATACATTATAATACGATGATGAATAACCCAGATAGCAGATTTTCTTGATAAGCCTCTTAATGCTCTTGACTTGACTACGGGATCATACGAAATAATAATAATACATAAGAAGGATAATGTATAGGAAAGGGTTAATGTTTTCATATACTTCGTTCGTTCGCAAACACAGTCAACGGGGCAAAAAGTTCCGTTTATATTTTAATAGATAAAATACGCAATAAATATGGTACGCGAAAACATAATAATTGTAATATAGCTTTGTTAAAACAATCGAAATACGCTGTTGTGAGGGGAAACACCGATACTGAGATTAATATTTAATTCAATAATAATACGTCCATTAGTGATTTGAATTGAGCTTTTAAAATTTTCA
>WHPZ01584871.1:0-23369 GCA_016617965.1 Macrosiphum rosae
ATTCTGAGTGGAACGATGAATGTTTTTTATTTAAAATAGAAAATGTTCGTTTTTTTATATTAGAATTTATAACGAAAAATTTTTATTTTCTACTTTAGAATACAGAAATCCACAATGTGAAATCCAAATATTCGTATTTTCAAATCCGAAAATTCGAAAATTGGATTTGAAAATCCGAAATCCGGATTTTACAACTTAAAATCCAAAATCCGAAATCCGGATTTTTCGGATTTTCGGAGAATCCGGATTAAGTTTAAGTTAATCACTCTGTATGTATAGGCATCAACGAACGTATGCAGTTGTTTTTGTCGATGAAACATTATTTGAGTTTTCGGTCTTGAGCCAGCACATATATATATATATATTATATGCTATTATTTATCAAAAAAAATTATTGTTAGAAGTCTGAAACTCTGATGTGATTCTTTGTATAGCGTTTTATATAAATCGGGTGTTTTGTTAAAAGAGTCACTCTGTACTTAACATATTTTGGCGTATTTGTATTTATTTGTATTTAATTTGTTCATTACGCTTAACAATGATTGAAAATAAAACCCGAAGAAGATAACTGCAGCTAGACGCCAGTATGTTAGTTTTTCGAAATGTGTCGCACAGTATTATATATTATTAAATATAAATATATGTAGATATCATAATAGTCGCACTATTGGAATTTGGCCAAACTGTCCCAAATAGAATGCTATGACTACGTGATGATAACTACACTGGTGTTTTCCGATAGTTTTGATACTTTATACTATGGAAAAGAACGAATTGCCGGTTTTAGATTACACGCACTCGCTCTATATTAGGTATGTATGCTACACAAATACTAGTCTACAGGGTGATTCACCAAACTTTGCTCACAATAATTTTTCATAAATATGATACAGTTATCCAACATTTTTGGAATTGTTAAATACACTTGATCGTATTTTAAAATGCTTGAGATTTTCGCGCTAATTTATTAAGTAGTGACCTGGGGAGATTAAGACTTCTCTTTTTCAAATCAAAACCTCTCCCCATTTTATGCTATACATTTTTCAGTGGATGATTTTTTTGAAAATGCTGACGTGTCAAAATCAAAATTCGAATGAGTGGTATAGTTCTTGAGTTAGGTATTTAACATTGTGTTCCAAGGATAAATTATAGTAGGCACCTATACCCTGTTCCAAATAAGAAGACACCAGGAGCCATAATAGTTATTACTAAAGGCTAATAAAAAAAAAAAAAAAGAAGAAGAAGAAGACACCAGATTTAAGTTGCGAAATAGGTTTTGCCCGTGGCCGCATGGTGGTTTCTTATTTGAAACGGGGTATACGTATGATAATAGGTTTAGAAGATACGAGGGCTGGGGGGATTTGAAAATTTTAGTACTTAATATTAATCTATCAATACTAATAGTTTTTTAAAAAATTGCAAAGTGTAATAAATACTAGATCCTATATATTACTGTTCACTGATTATATATTTTTGTAAAACCATTTTTAAGGACTATTATCCTTAGTATAAAATTACAACAACCGAGAAACTAGGAACCAACCTATTCGTTTGAATTTTGAATCAGGTATATCAAAATACAAGTACACTCCTTAAGTAGTACGAAAAATCTCAATAATGCTAAAATATGGTCTTTTTAAGTATGACATTTAATAATCAAAGTGTAAAGAATGAGTGTTCGTAATCAAAGGAAAAAAAGACTGGGTGAGCGCATGCTTGGTGAACCACTCTGTATATAATATAGGCATCGACAAACAGATGCAATTGTTTTTGTCGATAATACATTATTTGTGCTTTGGGCCTTTAGCCCGCTTATGTATATATTTATTAAAAAAATAACTCTCGTAAGTCTGTTGAGTTCCTTTGTAAATTTCATAGAGTTTTGTCGTTTTGTGGGATATTGCTACAATATATTACAATATCACGAGTCACGATTGACTATGTATAATATTATATTACTTTATTCCTATATAATATGTAAAGAAATATTTCTGAAATTGCTTTTGCTGATTTCACTTTACGCAGGTGCCTACCTATGTATTTCACTTTTTAGCTCTAGAAAAACCTGGAGAAATGAATTCGTAAACGATTTTCATCGAGTATCGGTACCTAATATATGTAGGTACACAAAGCAATACTTAGTGGTTATTATTATTGCTGAAACACGCGTTAACGGCAATTATGTACGTACAGGCTATATAATGTTTTACCCACGTTTAAAAATGTAAGTTATTTTTATGTAAAGCGGTTAGTGAGACTGTTTGAGTCAGTGAAGCTCATATCATACACGATTTTGACCCGGTGTTTGAGCACGACTTATTTTGGGTCGTTTATATGAGGAAATGGTCTTCTGAAGAACCACACTTAGTAAATCTTATAAATGTTGGTTGTTTTTCGTGAATTAATGATGTTCTATCGTTTCGTAAAAGTTATAATACCGTCGCCTTACGTGAAATTGGTAGTTTTCTTTTTATACTTATTATAGTTATTACTTACTATACGAGTATACAAATATATAGGTATATTATCTATAAGTATACCTCAATTACTCAAAATATTTTAATTGATAAATTAAAAAATGTCAAAAACATTAAAGTGTGTATGTTAAAAGATAAAATATTTTTATATTTAGACTGTATTAGTGTAATATATATATATATTATACTATAATACCGTCTGAGTAGGGATGTATTATTATTTAAATTGTATCGAAAACAATTTAAATCTGACTTTAACATGAATAAGAATAAATAAAATATACGATCAAGTTTGTTGTAGGGAATTTCAAAATATTCAAAATCTAATTTGTTTAAACTTTAGCAAATGTATATTTTGTATTATGAGTAGGTACCTAATTTAAATTCAAGAAATGAGCATTAATATTTGAATATTTCATCAGTATCTACCTAATTGAATAAAAAATAATAACCGACCGTCGAGAAATTAATAACTGCAGATTTAAACAATTGATATTATTTTTCACACATCATAAACCTTACTGGCCGACTGCCGTTATATACCTAGTCAATGCAATATGATATTCGATTCACGGTGTAATTGTTTTTCAGCTCCAATAATATTTCACTGTCCGGCCGTTACCTATGCCGTGTCTGTACACCGACTATATATTGTCGATCAATACGATTGTATAAATAATTAAATGGATTTTAAATAAATATCTTGTATAACAATAATTGCATGTGCAGTATATTTTGTTTTTAGATTCTGAGCGGAGTAATGAGTGTATCTATATTGATTTTACAATGATGTGTTTTTTTTGTGTCTGTCATCACATTTTGGGACAGTAAAAATGTTTCTATTTCAACTTCAGGTAGGAAAGTGAATCTAATTAGTAGTTTTGGGGGTCAAAAGTAAAAAAAATTCCCAATAGTTTTCAATAGCGCCGGGAAGAACAAAGCTTCTTAAAACGAAATTTCGCTTGAGAATTTTCACGCAAAACCAGTTTTTGACCATATTGATTTTTGGTGTACCTATAAGTACCTAAATCTAAAAAAAATAACCGAAAATATTTGAAATTTTCACCAAATGTTTATTTTATCAATTTTCATACAATATGATGAAATTTTAACATTTCAAAATACTTTGACTCGTTTTGAGCTTTTTATGGATATTTGAAATTTAATATTTTTTAAAATTTTTTTTTTTAAAAACATCAATGAAATTTTTTTGGTTAGTTCAAAATGCTTGATAGTGTAATAGGAGATTCCTCAATTAGTTGTAATAATAGTAATCGAAAAACATTTAACACCCATAAAAAAAAAATTGTTATAAGCATTTTAAGTTTTTTACTCAAATTTGAACAAAATTCATCAATTCATTGAACATATCGAAAGTATGAAAATTATTTTGTACTTCAAAAATTATAAAATATATTCAATTTTTAAAGCTAAAGGAGATTGAAAATTTAAAATAATATTTCTCAGAACTAGTTCATATTGTAATATTGTATATAGTATCGTCCCGAGTTCTTTAAAATCGTCGAACGCGATAGATTTGTTTGTAGACAAATCCGTATAATATGTGTAAACGACCAACACGAGATAGACTTCGATCAGTAATATAATCAAGTTCATGAACTGAATATTTTCCTGTTGAATACGCATACCTCTTCTGTTGGCGACCGCCCTTCCTCCATGTCCATCAAAAACTTCTCTTGGATTTCTCTTGTCCCAGGAAACCAAACTCTGAAGAAACGTACCTAAGTGATTCATTAGTACCTACAAGTACCTACCTAATTTATATAATATGAATATTATGTCTCTGTGAATCAATTTGTTGACTCAAATAGTTTTTAGTCTGGGTGATACGATATTGATTTTGAAAATGTAATTATATTTTATAATTATCACGGTAAGTAACTAAATATTATATTTATTTTTTTACTAAAATTCTTATTTAACCTTAAAAAAACATTTGATATTAAATTAACATACCTATACCTACTAACATATTAAAAAAAAATACTTAGGTAGCAATATAGATAATATATCATAAATTAATTTACTTATTGATAATATAGTCTGACAGACCGTGTAACTCAGAATTGTTTTTCGTATCCAATGATTTATCATTGCATTTAAATTTAACACATACCTACATTACAGTGACTTAGTCAATACCCTACTGTACAGCAGGTGCTAAAATATAATTGTTTTCGTACTATACACTTTATATTCAACTTGGAGGAACCGTGGGGGGACTTTTTCCCCCACACCCCTTAAAAATGTATTTGAACCATATTCATAAACATAATAGAGTAGTCAATTTCTATTTTTCTTTATCTACAGAGTACAGACTACATCACAATAAAACGATGTATGCCGGTATATCGGTAAGATTAGTATACATAATTTTGTGATATATGCGCTGAAATACGGACAGTGAATTGAGAAATAATAATCCCCGGAAAAAAAATCCTAGACCCCAGGAAGGCAGGAAATATTATCCCCAGACTACTATATAATTACTCACAATCATATGAAATTGATTGATCAAATATTAAATATTTATTAAAAGCTAAGTAGTGTAATTACCACATTATTAATATTTAATTAATATGTATAGCTTATACTATATTTAGTATAAACTATACTATATACTTATCATTAATATATATAATGAATGATTTTCAAACATTAACAATATTATTATTTTGTTTTACCTATATCAAGATTTAACACAACGTATTATGTTAATGGTTCTTTAAAAAGAATAGGTACTTACATTCATTAACTATTGTTTGATAATTATTATTAAGTATTATTTTACGTATCGATCATGCGAAATATTTTTATTTTATAATCTTTCAAATACTGTAGGTAACTATATAAACAAAATTTGTAGACTTATCGTCAACGTATTATTAGGAAACGTAATATTTTATTTCGGAGAATAAATTTTTACCTAGTATAAAAAAAATATTATATTGTTAATGTTTGAAATTTATAATATAAATATTATAGAAAATCCGTACGAAGGCCGGGCCGGATCCCCCACACCCGCCAACCTCGTCGTCTCCAGTCCACAATATTATTATCTTAGTTCATGGTTCAAATGAAATAAATCAAAATATTGATAACATAGATAAGATCCATTAAATTATTATCTGTCTATTTCCCTATGTAACATCAAATAATTTTTCAATTGAAGAAAAAACTGTAAAAAAAGTTACTGTTTTTACAAGCCATTACACACTTTTTTTATTTCGTATTCCACATTTCGTACTACTCATAGTCTGTCGTACTACACACAATTTTAGTCCCTGCTGTACAGTAGAGCAGTTGTTACCTACTGGCTACTTTCCTTCTCTTTAGTAATATTAATGGCCAATTTTATCGATTTTTCATTGAACCAAATTACATACTATATAGAGATTATGTACCTATAATCTATACCTATACCATTATAAACTATATATTATGTTGTAATACAGATAACAAAACTATTAAAGCATACTAGGTACGTACCTAACAATATTATATTTGTGTTGGAACATTCGTTTTTGTATAATGAGGTACAGTCAGACATGCCGACATTTTACATTCCTAATGATCGGCAAAGTAAAAGGGTTCTATCGATTCCGCCGCAGATATTTGTTTATTCCGCCGACTGTTTAGTGTTTATTGAACAATAACCGATGCATCATAATAATATTATCATACAGATTTTTTTTTAAATTAACAGTAGACTATCTGACTATATAGCAGAGGTATCTATATATGCAGTGCCATCATACCGATACTTCATTTATATAAACGACGATAATAATATAATAATATAGTACGACAGTACGTGGAAAGTATTTTCCTTGAAACGTCACAGTTCGCGGGAATGTTATCATTTATAAAATTTAAGTCGGAGATACGTTTAATTGTCATCGCGTGGTTCATAATAATGATGCATCACACTAATGCAGTTTATTGTTTTTATAAGTGATTGTGATTATAATGAACCCAACTCCGCCTTTGGATGTGCACACGGCTGCTAAGAAACACCAGTGATGCTATGCCACTTGGAAGAATATTGTACTGTACAATTTGTTTACGTGCCGTAGACAGAAATTAATTAATATTGGTGGCGGTGACTGGTGTGACTGGGCGGAAAGGTTTCATCAAAGTAATAAAAAAAATACTTTAAAATATATTAGTATAGTTTTAAATGTTTGTAAATACATTCACATACTTTCCGTGTTGTAAGGGGAGGGGTTTAACCCCTCAAACCCCCTCCTCTAACGTATACGGACCTGGTGGCTGGGTTAAATACAGCCAGGCCCTTTGAACTGCTGCAGAAAACGCTCAAGTTTAGGTAGACTTCAGCAGTTGTATACACGTCATTGCTCATTATACAATTTTGGACGCTTGTTATGATTGTTCGTTTAAAATTTGTATTTGAAAGGGTGAAGGTCCAAAATACATCAAATGTCCCGTAGGTATATGTAAAAATACAATGGCTGTTAGATTAACCCTCCCCTTACCCGAATATTTACACCCTATAGCTCAAGGTTCAAAAAATTATATTTTTTTATATAGTTTTGAATTTTATAGGGTCCTGAGTACCACCATATTGCTATACAGCGTTTCACTACAAGGATTTCATATCGAATACCTACATATAACTAGCTAAGTATATAACAGGCTTATTTATAGTATCATACCTTTGAATACCTAATATGTATAATATGTTATAGGTAGGTACATACTAAATGTAACATAATTTTTTCGCCCTATATACTTTGTTGAAATTATTTGATACTCTTAGATAATTTTATGCTATTTGCACCTGCCCGAAATCCGAATACCCGAGACATAATTACCACCAAATCAAACCCCATAAAGTACCCATAGGTAATATACATATTTATCATTGTTGTCTGAAGTTCGTAAAATGAAGTCAATAGTAATTATTTATATTAAAAATCTCTTCACATTGCAATTTAAACAATTTAAAAACTCATAGACTAATATACCGGGTTGAATGAAAAATGTATTGATTTAATGGTTCAGTAAAATTTAATAGTAATGTACCAATTATCGCCACTAAATCATGTTTAAAGAACCTTGTTATCGCACTATTGATTCATTAAAATATGTTTAGTAATAATTAGACCAGGAATAAGTATATGTTTAGTTACATAGCCAAGTTGTTTTCTCATTATTAATATGATCTATATGGACTCCAGTATCCCAATTTTTTTTCTTAGCCATTTATGCCTATGAATATAATATATATATTGGTTCATCTGAAGGTGTAAAATTTGTAGTATATAATGGTCAGGGAAGGGCACTTCCGCAGATAAGTCACTGAGCTGAATGTTTGTCCACATGCCCGTAGAGTTTGGACTATACTACTATAGTAATACTATTATTACAATAACAAAATTACGCACGTGCAGTGGCGTTTGACAGTCACCGCGTCTGTCCACTTATTAGCAAAATATTGTAATAAACGTTAATTAAGTTCAGCCGACCGAGTTACATAATATAATTTATACTAATAACTATGTATAATTTTTTTTTCGGCTTCCACCGCAACCGTAGTCTGTTTATTATTCATACAACATTATACTACATCAATAACGAATAACAATATTATATCGATCAGCTTGTTATAATGTTATTGAAATTATTATACATTATGGTTCATTACCCAGTAAATCGTCCCCCTCCGAGCAGCTAACATGATTTATCACATTTTCTCATATTATTATATATTTTATGCACGTTATCAAAGTTGTTTTTTTAATCTGAAAAACGCATGTGGCACACCATCCGCTGATAAACAAAATAGCTGACACCATACACGGACCACACATAATATAATATGTAGCTATACCTAATTATATATATATATATACATTTTAATATTATTAGATATATTTACAGGCAGAGTACCGAGGACCGAAGTGTCCGGTACAGTTATAACTTATAACTAATATATAATTTGCATATAAAATAAAATATTATAAGCTCTTATAGGTACTGGTGTAATGTACTTTATTATAGCTTTAATTACATGCAAGTAAATTATAGTTATATAATATTATGATGGATGTAACAGTTCACACAACACAGGTTTGTCTCCGCCGATATATTTTTTTATACAAATTAAGAAGCCTGCAGCTACGTAGGTATAGCGTATAGGTATATAATACTATTATATAGAACTTATTTATGCGATTATTGCGAACGTAGAATTACTAATTTCCATTATACTTAGGTATATAAGTGTTCAAACAATATAATTTACATTTTAAAGTTTTGGGCAGGATGTGTGTGGAGGAACAGCGTATATAAGCTGCAGGCGAGCGCATATGTACCAGGACGAGCAAGCGGTGAGACACATGTGCACCGACCGTTTAACTATATTCGTCCCCGCGCATGCGTTAATAACTTATTGTTCACCTCTAATTTCGGAAAATTTTGTAGGTGCCTGCAGAGTAGTTACATATATCACATTCAGAGTCTTTCTGTGCGGCTAGGTACTTAAGGATTCATAATATTTTTTTATTCGCTTACTCAAAACAAAAAAATAATTTTAAATGTTTGCTTTCTGGTTTCTTGACAACTATAAACATAATATAATGGCAGACTGCAGATGTTTGTCTGAGTCTTAATTTTCGATTCTGGTATATTATTATGTTATTATGTAATACGTCAATAGGTCACTTTGTATTCATCAAAGCGGCTGAAGCTCGTCATCACTATACTCACTACGATAGTCGTCGATGTTTATTGCATACTCAATCGGTGTTAAATGAAAAAAAAAATGAAAATACTAATTGTTCGAAACGCACACTCGCCACAAATTGTATTGATATATTTTTTAATATTATTATCCTGAAATTCGCGCGCGGTCGTCGTCGGCGTGTGTGATGATGAGCAGCACTGCAAATCTTAAACAAAACTAATGTTGTTATTATTAATATTGTTGCCACCATCGTCGTCATCGTTCGTACGCGTTTCGGTGGTGGTATGATCGTAATATATAAGTACGCCGGCAGTGTAAGTCGCGTGTGCGCGCGCGTTTTTTTTATTTATCTCTTCGCAGTCATTCCGCCCGCCCAGTGGGTCCTAGTGTGATGCGCGTCGTCCGGTCTCTTCGGTCTCGGAACTGAACGCGATCGGTGTTCGCGCGCGCGCTTATCACGTCTTATACGCTGATGGTTAAACCGTTATAATATATTATTACAGTTGTAATTATTGCGAGCACAATAAACGCGTATCACAAACGTATCATATTAGTAATTACTAATACAATATTCGCTTGAAAATCGAGTCCGACTCGACAATATTATAACATTATCGCGCATTATTGATATCACACTGTTATTAAATATTATTATAATAATATAGTGCTGTGCCCCTCATGGACCGGCGGATCCGCTGATCGACGTCACCGCCACCGCCGCCACCGTCGACCACCTGTGGCGCGCGCGCGATCTTCTCCAGGTCACCGTCGGGTCCAGCTCGTCCGCGGATTCGGTGCGTGCAGCTGCTGTTGTTGCAGGGCCGCCGCGCAGTGCTGCTGCCGCTGCCGCTGCTCATCGCTCGTCATCCGACGTCTCCGTGTTCATATTATTATAATATCATATAATATACGAACTTTATAACTGCCGACCGTCGTCGTTCACGATGAGAGGTACGTACGGAATATAATAGTAATATTATGTACTGCAGCATATATATATAAAGCAGTGGCATAGCTGCAGCAATCCCCCTCGAAATGTTAAGAAAATTAAAAAAAGCTATTTCATTGGTCTATGATAGTCGCTCAAAAAGTCTTAAATCGTATTTAAAATATTTAAAAATTTACTATAAGTATTAACACTTCACAGCTATCTATCTGTAAAAGTTGATCCCTCCCCCCCCCCAGAAGAAAAATCCTGGCTACGCTACTGATATATAGGTACACTATATATATATACTGCAGTTCATATAGTTATATATATAGGAACACGAGTACTATATTATTATGATGCGCGACCATTATTATATAGGTAAAGGACGGTTTTTTTACCCGCGGTGTGCTTTGCACGCGCCGCACGACTTGTCCAGGTAGATAAAACGTCTTATCGGGCCCAAACCAAAACCGCCTTCAATAAAACATCGTCTATTATACTTTTTTTATCCCTCGCTGTGGCCATGATATTGGTATAGAAAACCAAAACGTCACGAACAGAAAACTGTAAAAAAAAATCAGTTTAAACGATGGTTTTTGATTTCTAAACGGGGTACCTACGACCTATACTTTCCTAATAATATCATACATATCGTATTATCATATATTATACTCAAAATGGCCTACAAGATTTGACGTTTAGAATATTAATAACGATGAGGCCTCCTTGTTGTCTTTTGAGATGCATATTTGACTATTATATAATATAATATTTGAGTTTCCTGGTCCCTGATTTAATATAAACAGGGCCCTAACCGCTTCAATAAAAAATAATTTTGCACCACGCCATCACTTCAATATCGTGGATTTGACATACACTGGGTAGATTTTTTTGATTTTTCAACAAATCATAATTGGTAGGTACTAGGCAGTAAAGGTACATATTATTTTACGATAAAACATAGTATACAGGTGCCTCGTGCCTATGTATATAATCGTACAAGTGAAGAGCTATGCACACAGTACAATTTTCGTATACCCTCGTGTGTAAACATTATTATTATTATATGGATCATGACTCATGGGGTATTTTTGAAATTTGGAATATTTCTAAAAATTGTAAAATTATTGATTTTTTGGTTACACAGATGAAACGTAAATAGTATCTCGTATTTGCTTATATTTTATTTACTTGACTAGTAAATAAACCAATTACTAATTAAAAAATATAGAATAACGGTTAAAACTAATTGTAATAGCGTAGAACATAGAAGTATTATGTCTATTAATAGACTAATTAGTTAGTTATTAACAATAATAATTTAATTTTAATATACTGTACCATAGGTACTAAGTATACTTTACTAGACACCAAAGTTATATTTAATAAATTATAAGGCAATAAGCCAATAAATAAAATATATCAATAAAACTAATTAATATCGAATATTTAAATGTGTATCATATTTCTATTACATTTTATTACTAATGACTAATGAGTAATGAATAATAATATAATATTATGTATTATATATTCTTAATTATATAGTTATATTTAATTTAATTTACAAAGTTAAAGAGCTATAATTCAAAAGTAAAAGTATATTGTTAATATAGCCTATAGGTATATCATACAATGTTAACTATGTTTGAATTACAACAGTTTTACATTGTCGATTGTACAAACTGTTGAAATGGTATATATTATACATATGGTAATGTTTTAATGAAAACTTCACGACAAAAGATTTTTGTAAAAATTGAAATATTTTAAAATTTATATATTTCGTAAATTGTTTAAACTGTACCAGTCACGGGAGTGGGTATATTATACTAGTATACCACATATCACATAATTCGATGATGCGTATCTATATGGCTATATGTCATATACGGATTTGTTATTATACTCTCTGTCATGATATATAATTGTATTAACACATTATTATAAATATATATCAAAGAGTGCCCGAGTTACGCTTTGCATGATGATAAGTACATCTACGTACAATACGTATAACGTGATCAACACTTGGACGGTCGCCATAAAATCCACATCTGTCTCGCCAAAAGCATGTGCGATGTGCCCCGAAAACGTACTTTAAACTGACAATTTACAGTGATAATGTATTAATATATATATATATATATAGGTAAGCATATTGTCACTGCTCTATTCATCGTTTTTTTTCCGGATTGTTTTTCTATATTTTGTTGTATATTTTTCTTTTTCTATAATTTTTTTATGTGACAATGAATTTTGCCAATTCTTACAAATTTTGCTACTTCCAATGCTCATACCTTACATGGCATGGATATAATATATATCAGTGGAATAAATATTACTTAAAATATTGTGTTTTTTGCTTTTCGTTTTAATGATCATAGTATCAACGTAATACAATGTTGATCTAAATAGGTAAAAATAAAATATTCTAAATAAAGGTCAATAAATCTCTTAATTTGATGTATATAGATAAAATGTATGAAATATTTGTGATTAACTAAATAACTCAACTTAAATGCAACTGATTAATTATACACGCGTGACTAAGTACTTTATAAATACCTACCTATTTAATATTGAATATTATAATTGAAAGATACTTTAAGCCTGTAAAAAGTTAAATTTTTTTTACAGAGGAATACAAATTATAACAATATTTATTTAAATAAATACCTTCTACCTCTGTTCTGTTTTTATGAAATCGAAACAAAATATACGTTTGTTTCAACTTAAATGTTAAATCTTTTTATTTTGAACAGCTTGTTAAGATTTTGTTCTTCAAAGATATTAATAAATAATCATACATCGCTAAAATGTATGTTATATTAATTATATAGTGATAACGATGGCTATATTGGCTCTACGAAATATTTTTCGATTATGATGACGCGAATAACCATAGCAAAATTAATAATCATAATAGTTCAAAGCAATTCATTTCAATTTAGTTAAAGTGACAACACCGTTATCAGTTTTATTATATAATTATATTTTCAGTTTTGTTAGGCAGGTTTAGGTATACATTATTAGTTTTTAAAATTGTTTTATTTAATATTTTTTTTACTATAGATTAGATGTTATGTATGTCAGATTAAAATATCAGTAAACATTTTTATTTTATTATGTGTTATTAATTCAACACTTTTTCAAATTCTATTAATTTTTTAATGAATTGCATTAACAATATATTTCATTTAACTATTTAAGTATACCTATATTGTAATTAATAGCAAAATCTTTCTTTTTAATGACCATTATTGTAATATTGTCTATTATTTATCAACCAAGTACTATAGGCTCTACAAATTATAAACAATAGAAATAATAAAATTAAAACCAAGGTGCTATTTTTTGCAATCTGGTAGTACCTCTGTTTATGTAGATAAGATTTATATCTGTTTGACTGTTTATATCATGGGCGTATCCAAGATTTATTACGTAGGGAAATGGGTTGCTAATATTAATGAATGTTATGCACTTATGTGCAATATTGTAATAGCATAATTATTGGTACCGCCAAATATTAAATATCGCAAAAAACTGTATATAGGTAATAGGTACCTACGTAGTGTTTTTAAAAAAAAGTACCGTAGGCAAGAGAATCGTTAAGAATTTAAAAAAATATTTTTATTTATGATTTTGAAAAATAACGATGTTTTACGCGTTTTGATTTTTTTCTAATTACCATGTTATGTTTATAACGGAAATAATGTGAGAATGTGACACATTAAAATATTAAAATATCATTATACCTAATAGATAGTCCATAATTTTGGTAGATATAACTAAATTTAATATTTAACTACAATGTGCAAGATTTAGATAAGACTATTGATTTGAAAATATGTTGGTTTTTATTGAAAAATATATTCCTAGTGGCTTGCATCAAGGTGAATTCATTTTTGCACAATAATATTGTATATTATACTTCAATATTAAATATTAAAATTATAAAATTATTTTATCTTACCTTTTTTGTGAATCATAGCTGCATGTGTGTATAGTTGTATATATTTATAAAAAATACATAATACACTTGTCTCTCATAAAACAGGTTCTGATTATGATACAATTTTATAGGTATTAGATTGTATTCATAATATGCACGTACGATATTTATTCAAGTACACTTTGGCTTTTACATTATAAACATAATATGATGTTTGATTAATTGGTGTATAATTGGTATTAAATTCGTTTAATTTACAAATATTTGATTTTAATTGGAATTGGCTATTTCTGTATATATTTTGATACAATTTTCGCAATACAATCAATTAATGTTATCTAACCCTTACTATACTTACTATACTCTAAATCCCAACTCATCTGTAACAGGATGTACCCTTATTTTATGAGCATATAACAATATTTTATTTTTAACATTTTTTCGACACAAAATAATTAATAAAATAAGTCATTACTCATTAGTTGTGTAACAGTTATAAAACGATATTTTATCTATTGATTTGCGAGTGAGGGATTAATCACGTAGTCTAACAGTAGTTGTCATAATATTGTAGTGACATTTTTTACTAGAACTACGATCGCAATGACCGAGTGACACAACAACAACGCATTGATTAGAATTGAAATGTATGTACAATGTACATACCTATTTGATACTGATTATTTTTTAGCGAACATATTATTATTTGTTGACAAGTAAATAGAGTATAAAACTCTTTACAGAAGAGTATATATAAGTATAATCAAGAGTTGTTTGGTTACATGATAATTATTTAGGATTAAATTGTAAAAAAAAATCTTGAAATATTGGTCTTGTATATAATCACCAGTCGGCAATCGCTACTGCTATGACCTGACATTTTAATCCGATATAGATTACAAACTTAGTAGGTATTCATAGGTATATTTTGGCATTTGCAATATAATATAGGTTACCGATGTATAGATAAGAATTAAGAATAAAGGTAATGAGGCGAGTATACTCCGTGAAATTTTACTCCCCTATCTACTTCAAAATAATTATAAATTATAATATAGGTATACCTAGTATACTCAATACCTACTCACAGTGCCAAATTTAGACATTTTGCGACCAGGTGTAAAAAAAAAATGGGAGCCCTCTGAGCCCCGGTGAAAATAATTGCTCCCCCCTAAGGGAACACCTACTGAAAATATGGGAGATAGATCCTCATTAGCCTTTTTAGATTTTGAGCACAGAAAAGAATATTTGTTTTACAATGTGTGCTTTTTTTAAAAATATTGTTTTGTAATAATTGCTTGATCATCTCTCCACAAAGATACATTTGAATTTATGTCACCTTGCTTATAATTCATCATAAAAGTTGTTTTTTTTAACATATTTATGTATAGGTACTTCATGAATAAATAAAATAAAATCGTATAAAACTATGCAAATTAATATTAATTGAAAAAATTTCAAACAGCATAATACTATATATATGTTACCGGAAAAGTGTTGAATACGGTATTATATAGAAATACTAGGTATTCTATAGAATGCCAAAAATTAGCAGGAAAAGTATAAAATATTTACAATAACTAGATATTCTATGGATTACCTAACCTCAAGCAGGAAAAGTATACAATTAATATAAAACTTCACCTAACCTTTGAAATCAATGATTAATGCTTATATTGACGACCATCTTATCGCATATAGGTACAACACGACGTGAGCGATGCATTATCGTCATTATTAAGTAATGCTATTATTATAAAATAAGGCTAAATCTTGGAAATCAAGCAGTTAAAACCCCCTAAATGCGGCCCTGCCTACTCATTATGTAGTCTGTTTAAAAATAAGGTACCTAAAATATTTATTAATTCATTGAGTACCTACCCACCCTTCTTATATTTATAATTGAATTACATAGAAATGTATTGTACATTTTCAAAAGTATATAATCATGATTAACACGCATTAGGTTAGAGGACTGATAATTTGAGTTCTGGGGGGACGGAGTGGCCTACGCTGGTTCGATACCTCGGTCACGGATGTCATTTTTCTTCGGTCAAGTCACGGTGTCCGAAGAACATGTGCCGCCATCCCCCACCCGGGCATGGCAGATGCCTACGGGTGCCCAATCAACAATTCTGTCAAACCCAACACACACGTGTTCCTCCCCCTACCGACATAAAAACCTGCAAAAACCATACAGCCAATGGCCATAGTCGCCGGGCTTAAGATAAACTAAAAAAAAAAAAAATCGAGTTCCTGTTATTTTATGACGTACAATAATCAAAACAAATCTCATATTAATCATTCAATGAAATATCAGCTTAGTACTTAAAAATCGTATGATTCGTTCTGTTGTATAGTAGGTTTCGTCGTTTTGACTTTTGAGTGTACCTACCTACCTCGTCATTGAATTTGAGTTGGTCACAGCTGTGACGGATCTGTTAAATTTGAATTAAATGATAAATTATATGCATATAGATACGAAAAACGATATTTTCAGTGGATATAATGTTGTAGTATTTAATTCTAAGGATAGTAAATTTATAATTAATTTATATTAGGTAACAATTTATTTTTCAATTAGTAGTACGAAGAAAAACGCATATATTATATAATTACACCTTTATATAATTGTTATTAACTTATTAGTGAATATTATACTATAGCTTAAAATAATTATTTAATACTAGGTAGCTGAATATCCCGCTTCGCCCGTGCAGTACAGTTTTTTGTTTTGTGGCAAATCTTAAAGAGTATAATATACACTATAATATTATACACTATATAGGTGTATCTCGGTTTTAGTGTATCTCAGTTTTAGCGTTCGGCAGTGAACCTTAGTTCACGGACAAATCGGCGTCAGTGTACCGATATTTATGAAATAATTCGACCTAGATGGGCAACCGCAAGTCGCGTATTGGATTTAGCAGTCTAGCACTTGGTATATTTTTTGACGTCGTTTAAACTACTTACTCTCTAAAACAATCTATGAGATTTTCGTTAAATTCAATTGAGTATTGTTTTTGAGTATAATATACCTACTATGCTTATATTATAAGCTACACACATTTATGTTTTAAGATATAGTTTCTTTTACAGTTTTACGAGACCACAAGCGTGATAATGTTATTCATGCTTGTACTTGATATGCCTGAGTAACCAATGGCAACCATTTATACACCACAAAAGTTTCAGTTTCCACCGTGAATCTAAAGAGCCCTGTTTGACCGCCTCTTTAAAATGCATATATTTGAAAATCCTTTCTTATTGCACATCTAGAGCATAGAGTGACCACTATTCCAAATTTCAAGTTCGTACGTTTTGTAGTTTTTGAGATATATAGCGATGAATGAGTGAGTGAATGGTATTTGGGTTTTATAGGATCCTTATAGGTATCAGGATCCTTGAACTAACTAAAACAATAATCGATGAAAAATTAAAAAAATTATAAATGGCACAAAACGTGCCAAAATATTTTGAAGTTTAGATCTTTTTAAATAGATTTAATATGTTAATAAGGTTAATATGTTTTGATTTAAAATATAATAACTAAAATCATTAATTTTGGTTTAGCATCCAATTTTGTCGAAATTTTAATTTAAATTGTCTATACAAAAAAGTAAAAATTATGGTTATGTATTTCTGAGATTTGTAGAATGAAACTTGTCTACAAAACCAACTTGCCTATAAAAAACCTTGTATGACATATTGAAGCGTTTTAGCTATTTATTGATAAAATTGAATTTTTAACTATATATAATAATTTGAACATTTTCTCAATTTTGGCAAAAATTTAATTTCAAACAAGAATGAAAAATATGTGTGCCCCTTGTATTTTCATTATTTGTAAATTTCATCATACGCGAGTATCCTTGAACTAAGTGAAGTAATAATTAATGACAAATTAAAATATTTATAAATTGCACAAAACGTGCCAACATATTTTGAAGTTTAGATCATTTTAAAATTCTAATATAATTTTTTTGTTAAAATATAATGTCTCTACGATTACAATGAAAAAACAAAATTGAATTTGTAGGAAAATGTTTTGCGTAAATATTTTCGTTTTTCTGTCCCCCCCCCCCACATTATATTGAAAAATACTGGACATTTTTACCTCTGACCTCCCAAAGTTACAATTTGATTCAATTCGCCAATCAGACACGAGGCACAACCCTCAAAGTTGAAGATTGACTCATTTTTTATGGTATCAAGTCTCTTCAGGCACTAATAATATCACATCTTTGTCAAACCATTCATCGGTTCATTGAGAATATAATAAAACACCGATAGAATTTATACATTTTTATTACACTTATAATATTAAAATATGTGTTTCATTGGTTATTGGTATTGTAAATAAGTGGCTTTTATATTTTTTCATTGTTATTGAACCAAATTAAAGGGCTATGATGATATAAACAAAATCGTTCTATATGTAAAACCTTGGGTTTATGGTAATACCACCTAGTTAATTATATATGACATATGTAAATAAGGAAGACATCTACGATTTATAGGTTAGCTACCATTTACCGAGTTATATAAGAAGATAAAACAATAGAATACCTATTTAAAAATAATGAATAATTTTTAACTCATTATAAAATTAAAAATAATAGATTTGGTACCTACACTCAATTATTTTATAACGAAATTAGGCGTCTATATATTTCTTACAAGGACAAGAAATTTTTACGTTGTGTATATTTATTTTAATAATTTCTAGATGGCTATAAAAAACGTATTACATTATTACTATTGAGTATTGAGTGAAGTATTATACTAATAAATAAATTAAGTATGTATGACTATACTTGAAACAATATCTAATCATTTCATAGCATTAGGTAATCACTAAATCAGTACCTACCTATCTATATACTTTTATAGGACTATATTTAGTTAGGTAAAAAGTTAGTTTTTAAATCCTGTTATTGGTACATATCTGGCAAGAAAAATAAAATACGATTTATGACCCTTGGCTTATGTATATTATAGTATTAATATTTAATCTCGAATGTGTTGTACACTCAATTCTTTGAAAAATATTTCGTAATTTAATGTTTTTTTATTTTATTTAAAACTTTTTCGTACAATGATTATGACAATTTATTAGTGATTACGGATAACTGATAACTTAGACTATATATTTAAAAATTATTATGAAATATTTATATTTGGTAAACCAGGCGTGCATGATTATATAATTATGTATTTTTTTAATGCGCCCACAAAAACGTCAATTGTATTGTATTAAATACTATAATTTCTTGATAAATAATATTAAATATATATTACATTTAATAAATCATTTGGATTTAAAATATTTTTTTAGATACCTATCTATATAATATTGATTAATTTTTTTTAACATATTCTTGTTTTATTGATTTATACTAGGTATTTTTCTATAACAATTAACGCATAAACTATGAAATAAAATAGTTTTAAAATTCATTACTATAATGTTCAAAAATTTTATAGGAAAAGTGGACGTATACCTAAATGTAATAACAATTTTAATACATTTTAATAAAAATATAGTTGTCTATATTAAAAGAATATTGTACAAATCCAATTTGTATGGTAATAACTACTTTATCAAAATTCAAAACATATTAGTTAAAAAAACATAAACAAATTAATCGATTCTTTTTTAATACTTTATATCAAATTATTAATTATATACATTATAATTTAATGTTTACACTACCGTCGTTAAGTAACAGTAGGTATGAAGTTTTTATTTGTACACCAAACGATGAAATACATAAATTGTTTAAAATGTTTCTAAAGTGTCAATAAACTTATGTCTTATACTCATAAGAAATATTTGAGGAGTGATTCATTAAGCAACGAGCATGCTCATCTAATATTTCTCCTTTAATAATGCAGTTATTCAAAATCTGATTTTTGGAGTTTTTAAATATATTTAAAGACCATACTTTCAAATTCTTGAGATTTTTTGCACATTTAATGTTACATGTTTTTTTAATAACAACCTACTTAATCTACTGTAAATTACTTAACGAATAATTTTATGAAAATGTTTACGTAGAGATACAGTAATTTGAAAATGTCAGTAAATTATAATTTATAAAATAGTTGAAGTATAATAAATACTATATTCGATACCATATATATTTTATATATTGATTATAAATGTATTTTTAAAGACTGCAGCTGTTATCCTTAATAATACAAATATTTTAACAACTGAAATACTACTCTTTGAAGTATCTATATTTAAAAATGCTGAAAATCAGAATCTGAATGTGCTTGTTATTATTAAATGAAAAAAAATGGGGTATCGCTGAACATGCGTACACCTAGCGTATATGTACATATTATTATTATCATTATTATTATTATAAGTGGTACCTACATATTATGTCTTAGAAATATATCACAAGTAATAAGACGTATTTAGTGATGTAAATACATTTGTTTTGAAATGATAATACTTACCTATTTCAAATAATCTAATTTAATAAATTATTAAAAATACTGTTGTATATGATCGTTAATTAAATTTAGCAATGCAAAAATGTATCTGTGTAAGTATACAAGGACCCAATGGCCAACCTTACCCACTATTATTTTTAATTAAACTGGTATGTTAACATCATTGAAACAAATAAATAATAATAAGACATTGATTATTATACATTTTAATATTATCTACCGCTACTTAACTATCATTGTTATATAGGAAATATTTTTTATATTAATTTGATTATTTTATATCTTAATAAGGCCCGGTTTTTCAATCATATTTATTCGCCAGATAACTCGAGTTATCTGACAGATAAGAACAAATTGATAATTTTCGATTTTTCAATGTCCAGATAGTGTTTATTTGACAGATAAATCATGGAATAGTTATTCGGTACTATGTATAGAGATATTACAATTTACACGGAATGTCCATACGTGTCTATGCATTTATTTTGTATTTTCCTTTGATTAACCATTAACTGAATAATAAATTAAGATCCCAAATAATCATAATAGCAAATTCTCAACTTTTCTATCGGGAAATTGAAAATTGAAAACCTGATAATTTAGATCATAAATATCACTAGACAGCCGACAAGTAGTTTTTCCCATTTCACATACTATGGTGGAATGATAATTTGACGATGGAAAGGCCAAGGGATGTAACCCACGAAAATAAAAATGGAGTGACTACAATTTTAACAGTTTTGTAAAAAAGGAATTTAAAGAAAGTTACATTTTTTTATTCAAGTTTTTAACAAAAATATTATTTTTGAGTGACGTTATACTTGGGAAAAATGTCTGGTTATAATATTATATCTTTATCATTATCACTTAAAATCTATATTTCATATTGTTTATGATGGTCACTTATTCCTATCCACCACGGTATATTTATCGTAATATCGCATGTCCTCAGTTTTGACGATCGGTTACATTCTTATTAGTTTACAGTTACTTTACAGTCGAAGAGTCGATACTCTTTAATATAATATAAGTAAGTACTCAGGAACGCAAATATATTCAAAATATCGAAGAACCACATTCGAGGACCCACAAACAATTAAAAAGTACACGTCATTTATAAGTATAGATTTGGTTGATACATCAAAAATAATACCTACATCATTTTTCAATGTAATACAGGTATTTTATTTAATATTACCGAACAATAAAATACTCATGATTAATGATTATGTATAATACCGATTTATAGGTAAATTAACTACACAAACATTTTTTTTCTTTACCGTGTAATTTCAATCATCATGAGTATGTACTTTATACATTTATTGCTCAATAAAATCTTAAAAATCAATTTACATAATGTGTCACGTGTCAAAATATACTTGTATGATAATTTGGCTTGATAAAAAAAAAAGTTCATCCGTACATACTTACATTTGAGTACCTACTTATTTCGAATTCGAATTCTAATATACAGTAGTATGTACAGAATAATGAACAGTACTATTATAGTATGGAATATAATTATTATCGTTTCGGAGATATAGATATATTTATGATTTCAAACGAGTATAGTAGCCCACCGTTATTATTAATTTGCTCAAACTTAAAAACATATTTCAAATATTATATGTATTGATCTGGGAAAACATGTTCATTGTAGCAACACATTTCCGGTCTGATATTTTTTGTGACTGTAATTAATATGGGTCAATATACATTTTAAAGGTCATTTTTATTAGTTGTTTTAATTGCATAGTTTGTCCGTAGCCCTAATCCCTAATTATAAAATGTCTTTTAAAATATCTATTGTGATCAGAATAAAGTTGTAGGATTACATTTTTGTTTTCGTTCTATGAAAACTAGGATTTTATACAACTTAATGGAAAATAATAATAACGACAAATCACCATAATATATATATTGACTTATTGACGAGTGGGACAACATCAAATTTAATCAAAAAAATTATTTTATATATCGTTTTGTGTTCATATGATTAATATTATTCGGCGTATGGTATTGTCGATGGTTTCTTCTGAAACTTCAGAATACTCACAATAATTATTATATTTGAGTGATTTGACAGAGTAATACGACACCACTATAATACTATATATTATGCAGCCATGCAGCTAGGTAGCACCACGCATATTATATATTATTCAAATTAAATTATTATAAACTGAATAATACACAATGTGATCCACGTGTAAGAGCTCATCGTCGCAATAATCACGATGGCAATATAATGAACTGCAGTGTTGATTTATTATTATAATATCGTTGCAGCTACCGTTTCACTATGGTTCCTGGTGTTCACCGGGTTCGCGTGCAACTACATGATACGTATCAATCTCAACATCGCCATAGTGGACATGACCACGGCGAAGAGCGGAGGTCGAAGTATACTGATGTGTAACAATTCGAAGGCCGATTTAAATTTGACCGTTGGAAAAGATGTCGCCGTCAAAAAAGTAATATTCGCAATCGGTTTGTCTGCACGCGCGCGAGACTCAGCCGGTGTGTATATAACGGCCCATCATTGATTTCACTGTTATTTCAGACAGATTTCGAGTGGAAAGACAGTGAACGGGCTAGCGTACTTGGATCGTTTTATTGGTTGCACTGGGCGTTACAGTTACCGGGAGGGTTGCTCGCTAGACAATTCGGTGCCAAGTGCATATTTGGCCTCAGCAATTTGTTCATGTTCGCCATGTCCCTGTTAATGCCGGTCCTCGCCCGGTGGGACATAAAGGGACTCATCGTAGCCCGAGTGTTACAAGGGTTCGTCGGGGTAAGTGCTGC
>WHPZ01584874.1:0-10182 GCA_016617965.1 Macrosiphum rosae
AAATGGTATCAGGCAAAGAATTTATTTTCAACCTTCTTGTTAGTTTATTTTATAATCGTGCGTGGCTAGGTACGGATAAATATGTTATATAAATATTTTATACCTCAGTCTTAGTAAAAGCTAAATTTTAAGTACACATATATTATGTTTTTTTTCTTTATTAATAAAATACACAGTCTGTACACAATAAGGCACAATAAGAGTATGGGATATAATACAAAAGAAAGAAAATATTGAATGAAGAAGCCACCCACTAATGCCACTATCGTTATATATTATGTAAAAATATAAAATTGACACTTTTTTATTATTTATATGTCATCCAAATACAATAGTTATAAGGTCCACCGGAAATTAAATAACGTGCTAAATAAATTATTACGATATTGATCCGTATACTAAATATGACTTAGTTATAGTTACCTACATATTTGAAAAATGTATACTTTTGGTCATATATTATGGTATCAGAATATTTTCTATACTATAATGTATAAAGGTATTTTTGTATAGCTAATAATTAGGACAAATGTATTTAGTATAGTTTGTACCAATCATCAGCATTTGTTTTGTATGGCTTTAATGATAATCAAAAACATATGAAATCAAAGATAAACTTATTTCCAAGCTCTCAACCGTATATTTAGACGGGTTTATAACAATTTATACAACAAATTTCTAAATTTTATGAATATTGATAAATAAAAAATTTTCTCATTTGAAGATTGATTTTATTTTAATACATTTATACCGTACAGACTACGATAATTGACAAGCAAATTTTTATAAATATCCTGCTCAAAATAAATTTGAAATTCGTGGGAAAAATAATATACTTACTTTAATATACTTTCATAATTTTGTTCGTCAATTACTATGAAGTATAGGTACATTTATGAGTAAGTAAAAATGATTAAATTCTAAGAAATCATAAAGTCAGTCAACAATTATATATTCAACACTTGTTTAAGGAATCAATGAACAATATAATTTTAATAAATGTTTATGTCAAATTCAAACTTTGTCTATTTTTTAAAAATCATAAAGAAACATCCAATTCCCAGGTTAGGTTTTTTTATATTTCAAAAATAAAGCATTAGGTATATATATATATATATGATTGCTGTTCAATAAAAATATTATTAAGATTTTAGTAAATTTTAAATTTCATAATTGCATTTTGTCGTTTTAAATCGTATTTTTTTATACTACATTGAATAGTAAATCATTTACTTAATTGCTATACGTTTTAAAAACTGTATTTAGACAAATATGGGAGTCAATAGTAAGTACCTACTATATATAGAAATAAATTAAAACCATGCTGGTATTGTTTCAATTTTTAAATAACGTTTTAATTTACTTCTTTTTAATGTATCAACATCATTACAAAATAACCTCATCCAAACATACAAATTATTATAAAATTCTGTACAGTGACTCTTTCATTGTCGTTCCAACGGATGGTTATCAGAATTTCCTAGCACAGGCGGTAAATAAAAATTAATATCGGTTTATCTTTTACTGCCATAGCCACCGGGTCATAATGGCAAAACTTTTTTCCTCATACTCCTGTCCGATCCATTCCTCCTATCACCGGTTTTCCTATTACTCGATAAAAGGCCGAAGGCTGAAATGAAATAAACGTGGACGGTGGTGACAACGAGGCCAACTTTTTCTTGTCGAAAATAATAGCCTCACACTATCCACACGAGGTGAACGTTTGAAAATCGAATTTATCCTCGCGACCTCGCTCTATACAACTAACCCAACTACGGAAATATAGGTAGGGTCATAAACATATAGATTACTTTTAAGATTAAACGAATCAAAAGTTGTACCTAAAGTTTGGATATATTAGTTTACATATCAACTCGTTATAAGTTACGTAATTCTGTAAACCACTTTTTCAATTTTATAACTTTATATTATAATATATACAGGTGACACATCATGTTATTCTACATTTATTCAAATGTATTTTCCATAAACATAATTTTTCCATTTATGTCAAGTTAATACAACTTTTTGTATAAAATTAAAATTTAGAAATACATAACTATCAATTATCATGGACCATGGTAGGTATTAAATGGATATATTTATTTTAACATAATAATATACTGATATAATGTTGTCATATTTGTTTAGAAATATATGATTAGAAAATAAGAAATAACATACATCTCTACTGTGATTGTATTAAGTAACAGTGTTTATGTCACAAATAAAATTAATTTTACATAAATATATTTATATAGTGTTTTTTTATTATTTTACATAACTCTGTTAATCACTGACCAGTGACCACGACTGTTATACTTATACCTAATATTACATTTTACAATTATTATTTATTAGTAACCTAACCTAACCTATTAGCTGACATCGTATTTCTATAATCTAATAATACTTGTATTGATTCTTACACCTTGATTTATACATATTCATAGTTATGGTCTCATGTTTTATACATAAAAATTAAAAATTTGTAGCTATTTTAATAAAACTTAACTAAAATATAATAAAAAATTAATAATCTAAACCCTGATAATATTCAATGTACCGACTATTAAGTTTGATTATTATTAGTATTTTCATAATCTTGTGTTATTTTACCTAGGTATATTTGAATTAGTTTTTAAAGTAAATTATTATTCTTGACAATTCTTAACTGAAATCGCATGCATTTACATTGTATAGTGTGTATGTTCCTACATACCTTATATGGAAATTTTTTTTTTTTATTATTATTTTTAAGTAATATACAATCTGTACCAATAGAGGCACAATAAGAATATGAGCTATATTATTTACAATGACATGAAACAGTTGATGGAAGAAGCCACCCAGTAATGACACTCCCTGGATTTGACTAACTAGGTACTTAATTTGCCGTTCATTTTTTTTTTTATTAGTTGCTTAGGAGATCTCTTCACCATTTTCTTTTTAGTCGTCGGTGAGGATTACCAGGAATTTCGTTTGATGCTAATTCACGGATTAATGGATTTGTGTGGGTTATGAGACGATCATGAAAACGCTTATAGAAGTATTTTGATTCTTCTTGGACGGTTTTTTGACGGAAATCGGTGTGGAGGGTGTGATTTGATAGGTATGTACGAGGGAGAGTTAGTAATTTTTCTTAATGTAATATTTTGAAACATTTGGATTTTTTTTAAGATTTGAAATTTTGGCATTTCCCCGTAGTTGTAGACCGTAGGTCCATATAAGTTTGAGTAGGGATTTGTACATTAGTAATTTAGTGTTTAGGTTTGTGTGTTTATTATTAATGAGGAGTGTTTTAAGCATTCGTAACCAGGAATTTAGATGCAGCCGTTTAGTTTTAATATGGTGTGCCCAAGTAAGACTGTGATGGAGTGTTAGTCCGATATATTTGACTGTAGAGGTTGAGGGAATTTGGATATCATAGAGAGTTACAGCCGGACATTCGGCTTGTTTGAGGGTGAAAGTTGTATAAGTTGATTTCATTTGGTTCATTTTAAATCGCCATTTCATATACCAATCCTCCATTTGATAGGAATGATATTGAAAATAAGTGGAAGCTAAAACAGGGTCTGCGCTAGTTGATATTATTGCTTTGTCATCTGCATAGTCCACCACTAAGATATTAGGCATAGTAGGTTGGTCTGAAGTATAAATATTGAACATAACTGGGTAGAGAATTCCTCCTTGCAGGACGCCGGCTCAAATACCTGCTATACTAAAATATGCAGATCCATGACGAATTTGAAAGTAACGGTTTTCGAGATAAGATTTAATGAGAATGTAATAAGTTGGAGGAATACATTTCTTAAGTTTAAATAGCAGCCCTTCGTGCCATACTCTATCGAAAGCTGGTGAGATGTCAAAGAATGCACATGTGCAAAATAACTTTTTTTCCAACGCAAAAGTAATCGCATCAACAACTCTGTGGACTTGATGAATGATAGAATGTTTGGCGCGAAAACCAAACTGGTTACCCGACAGTATATTATTTGCATTGATAAAGGGAAGAATGCGTTTGAGTAAGAGTCTTTCTAAACGTTGGCAAAAAAGGGAAGCAAGCTAATCGGTCTGTAAGAAGATAGAGAGTCTAGGGGTTTGCCTGGCTTTGGAATCAGTATAATTGTAGAAAACTTCCAAAGGAGTGGAAAATAGGAGAGTCTCAGAATAGCGTTGAATATATGGGTTAGTAGAATAAAAACACGTTATGGTAGACATCTGGCTATTTCGGCTGTGATAAAATCAAAAACCGGAGATTTTTTGAGTTAGTATTTTTGAACCGTGAATTTGACGTCATTTGGTGTGAAGTTTTTCACTGGAAGGGTAAGTGGGAGTGGTGAGTCGAAGAATTTTTGGATCGTATTTACTTTTTCAGGTACAATTATATCTGGGTAGGATTGGAAGATTTCGTAGAGATGATTTTTAAATAATTCAGCTTTCTCAAGGTAAGTTGAAGCGAAACTGCCATCAATTTTTCTTATTGAAGGGATTGTGGGTTTGTGTTGAAGTATTTGCTTGGTTGTTTTCCAAAGACTTCCATCGTTTGCCGATAACGGATAGGTGATTCGCAAAAGAAAGGGATTTGTCTCTAGCTCTCCATTTTTCAGCTATCAGCATACGTAAGTGATTTGGTAGTGAGAATTTGTTTTCAGAGAGAGTATTTGTAACTGGGTTGGAAGACCAGGCAGCGGATTGAATTAGATTTGTGAGACTATTTACAGCTGAATCAATATCGTCATTCGATTTTAATTTTACATTTAGTTTGATTCCCTGGTTAACTAGATCATGGAATTTAAAACTATCAGTGAAAGTATTAAAAAGCTTTGGTGGTGTTTCATGATTTGAAGGGTAGTCATTAAGTGTAAGGAGAATTGATGAATGATCTAAATTTAGATCAAGAATATTATCAGTAGTGCAGTATAAACTAGTAGGAATTTTCGCAACAAAGATATCAAGAGGGGAGGAAGGCCAGTAGGTAGGACCTGGGGGAGCTTATATTTTGAAATTTTTTTAATTTACGAAATTGTAGGATTCCGGAATGGTGGTTTGGATTTTTAAGCTGTCTGATGAGGATTTGCAGAAAAATTTGTCTACTCCAATTATCTCGATTAGGGATGAACATAGGTTTGGAAAGTTTATTACACCTTTTACAAAAATTGGTAGTTTAATTTTGTCTACGATGGTAGGTGTTTCGGATGGTGGGTTAGCTGGTGAGTTGACAGATTCAGTTTGCGTTAATGGTTCGTATCGATTTGCAGTTATGAATAGTTTTTTATTCTTTTTGTTTGAATCAGGATCCGGAGAACTCGGGTTGGAGGAAGCTGACCGATTCCTTTTACCGGTCTTAGTTGTCCAGTCTGCATTAGTAGGGTTGATGGATGAATCATATTCAAAAACTGTGTGATTTGTATTTGTGGTGGATTTATCATGGCGAGCTGCCTGTATAGTGTTTTTAGAATTACTTTTACCTTTTTGGTTCGAATATGTAATTTGAGACGGCTGCATAATTATCTCATGGGCAAAGGTCGTGGAACGCTGCTCGCTTCAGCGATAGCGCGAGGACTGTTATGTAACAATGAACGTTGTTTTAAAAACGCACAGAATTTTCAATTTATTTAATGTGAATTTACGCACTTAACTTATTGTAAATTGTATCTACTTTGATTAATTGATAGCAATTTTCATTTTGTCTATTTCTACGTATTAATTTGTCACATTCGAACTGAAAAATAAAAGTGATCGTAATGATTTGACGGAGCGTAATTTGTTACGTGTGTGCCCAACAAGGTGCGATCCGCGACTAATATGGAGATATAAAAACAAAACTTTACTTGCAAACACTTTAGAGTTAAAAATTCTGAGATAACCTTAAATTATTGTTTAGTTTATACAATAGATATGTGCAACGAGCCGTTAGACTTTTATTGGTATTTTCACACTTTTTTTTCATTTTTAAAAAATAAAAACTACATTCCCTAACCAACAAACAAAAAACAGAATAAAAATAATATTAAATCTTTTCCATGATCTGTATTTTGCACCCTACAAAACACATATTAGTTTAAGGAAGATATATGTCTATAAGAGAAAAACTTGGCACGTGGAGACATGCTTTTGCCTTGAGCATATACCTTATCGATAATTCAACCACACGGTGTAGTTTTTAACAACCGTTAGATTACGTTTTCTTATCAAGTTAGACTAAATGGTCTTTGATAACTCAAAATGTAATACATATTTCATAGCCTTATACAATTCAATAACTTACTAACAAAATGTATGAAGTAACAAAGAAAATATGTATTACAAATAATACTACCTAAAGTATTCAAGTTGGCCATGTGAAAAATAATATTTTGTTTTGGTAGATACTTTCGACATTATGTTTACAGACATTTTTATTAAAAATGTTTACAAAAAATATACAAATAAAGTATTTTATTTCATAATATTGTTAGTTATTTGAATGTTAAAGAAAAATATGGAATATCTTTTGTTATTACAGCTAAATGAAAAATGTATAAAATATTCTTCGTTTAAACAACGAAATAAGCACAAAATTAAAATTAAATAAGTTGTTAAGAACAAAGATACCATTTTTTTTACCGCTAAACTCATGATTGTAGTTTAAAAAACGAAAGAGCCAGATTTTAAAATATACATACGAATCAAATTTAAATTGAAAATATGTTGAAAAATGTATAAAAAATAATTGTAAATCTAATTTGCATGTATTACGGACAATTTGTACAAGGCGGATGTGAAGGACTTATGAAGTTTTACTTTTGAAATCCCGAAGGAAATAAACACGAAGAAAATAACTCTCTCCCTTACATAGCTCTTGACTATATCATATTTCAAAATCTTTTGTGACAGGTTATATGACTATCTGCCAAAACCATGTATTTAAATCGTATTTTGGTATAAAAAACCTGAAACAATTATAACCAAATTGCATAACCCATTTTGGTTATTTATAATAAGTTAAACTTGCGCTGGAATGATAATTTGTAGTAAGAATATTTATAGTTTTTAATGAAATAAAAAACTGTATAATAATATGAATAATAATTAACAAATACGCTTATACAAACCTAATATAACAAAGACAACACAGCTTATTAAAAACGTCTGTTGGAACTTAATGATTGTTGATAGATATTTGAAAATATCTCACTTATTTCTAGTGTAGTATTAGATTTAAAATTCGTACAATTATTATATTATATTGTTATACAGAAGGTACTAACTAAACTATCAAAACAATTTACATCTAATGTTATATAAATATGTCTGTCGTTGGTGCAAACGTTTGATCAAAAATACATTTGCGTAATCTTCAACATCTACTAGAACAACTATTCAAGCTAAAAATATTTCTAGAGGCATTCAATTAGAACTTACTCGAGTAAATTATAATTAGAAATCATTGTAATTCTACAGTAAATGTTATAACAATGAATGTTCTCACCAAACGTTTACTTAACAGTAAATTATGAACACATAAATTCCATAAATATATTTTTGTTATGTTATGCAATACACTAAAATATATTTCTAACATTCTCATCACTTAATAATGGCAACATAATAATTAAGGTATTGTTTTTTCTGTAAAGTAAAACAAATTGATTAAAACCTTTTTAATCTATGTTTTAGCTGTTTATTTATTTGATTTGTAGTGTAATAAATCATCTATACTAACTTCTGTATTATTTTATAATTGAAAATAAACATATTCTTTATTTAATTCCTTTACATGATTACGATGTCATAAATTTAATTTTAGTTATTGAAAAATAATACTTCATAAAAATAATTACATTTTCATATACCTATCAAAGTTTAGTTATCAAACCATCATTTAACAAACCCAAATGTATAAAATATTATTCCTTGTGGAATATAATGTTATCAGTACACAATAGTATGGAAGTCTAATTCATTTTTATTTTTTTTAATTCTCTGCGGAAATGGATCACTTTGTAGATACTTACTGTATATTAAAAATTAAACTTATTGTTATTCCATAAATATATTAAAATCGTTCAATATTTTAGTATAAACATTTTTTGTAATTATTTATATTTGTTAAAATGTACCTAGGTAGTATTAAAGTTATATAGTTGAACATATTTGCATATTTGCATATTTGTAACAAATTTCAGAAATAGAAAGCACAGGCTGTTGTAAAAACCCATTTTAATCGTACCGATATCAGAAGTCCATATAATATTATGGTTTATGATAAATTGATAAAGTACAAATTAAAAAAAAATATTAACATTTATGAATGTAGAATTACCTATTATAGTTTTAACAAATGTATAATAACTATTTAGATTATTTGACGTAAACTAAAGAAACATAAGACTATATAATAATATAACTTTAAAATAATTTTTCACTTATCTAGTTAAATAAAAATCAATTATTTATACACAACTTTTAAATGTATAATGTCATTCTTGAAATATTTGGATGTTATTATATGATATGAATTGCATATTATTGAAAATATTTTATAAATATCAAAAAATAATTGGAAACTTTAAAATAACAAATTACAATTTGTTGACGTCTTACTTTTATTGAACGCACAATATAACCTATTTGAACATTATATTATGTGTAATGTGTATTAAATAAAACATTTAATTTTACATACATGAAAGTTTACAGAAAATACCAACGCACCAATACCAAACGTCTGTAGGCAATAAATATTTTATCACCATTTTTTATCACCAGATTTCAAGAAGAACCACTCCAAACGACCAAATACCCTCATCTATATCTTCCTAAATGGTAAAACAATGTCGAAAAAAAAGAAAAATCCTAAGAATAGATTGGGTGAATAGCCAGAAAAAGAAATATCAGGCCCTATTGTTTATCCAGGCTATTCGTGTGTGACTGTCCTCTCTTTGCAATGGCATACACATCTAAATGGTAAGCGGAATTCCAGCGCGATACAAACAGTCGTTGGCTTTAAATTACACCCCCATAACTTCTCCACTCCCTACCATGAAAACAAACGCATACGAAATATTCAGTTCGTAAGTATTTGGTGTTTACGGGTCAAAGAGCAGCTGTTCTGATTTATCGCATTAGTTCGTTTAGAACACGCGTCTAACTCACGGAAATAATAAAATTGTGTACCACATTAAAGTTTAAATGTCACCCGAAGTTTCTTTCGGAAATAAAATATGTAAAATTCGTGAACCATACATTCCAAGAGACGAAATATGAACATTTCTGGTCAGAATTCAACGCTTTCCATATTTCGTTGTATAAAAGCTAAACAAAAATCATTAGAACAACTTTTCGAGAAGAATCATTGGTTTTCACAGTAAAAACATTTGTTTGGACTTTTGGAGTTATTTAATAGTTGTATAGGTACCTTTTCTACTTTTACCGTAAGAATGGAATATTCCTCTTAGCGAATTATTGTAAAAAAAATAAATCTAATAATATTATAGTAATATACGAATATGTAACATAATAGTTAAAACAGATTTTAATTTAGATAATAAAAAAAAATATTATATCATCCAGTTAAGTTAATAACAACTTAATAACAATATCAACCAAATTTACACTGAACTAAAGGACTATAATAATTTATAATAATAATTTTTTTTCACATAAATTATTATTATTTCTTTTAAGTTCAAACCAATTGTAAAATGTATGTTCGGTTCCATTTATTAATGGAACTATTTATTACTCTCAAGTAATAATAGATTAATATGAAAACTATAATTAATTTCCATATTATATCCACCTAACGTTAATCATAACTGATCAGTAATTATACTTAAATTATTCATGTTTTGATTGATTAAGTACCTTTCCAGTATAATGTTAATTTATTTAAAACAATAAATTAATAATAGAGAATCGTATTTTAATTATATTATTATAAATTATAAGCATAGATTGTACACCGTACCCACAGACCGTTCAATAAATATGTATACACAACTACGTTTATATAGTTAGATACGTAAAACAGTGTTTACATAATATTAACAAGTACAAAGATTGTATATATCTCTAAATATTGTAAGATTCTTAAATTAAATTTTACAATTGCAGTTATCAGTGATAAATTAAATTATCTTACTATAAGGTTGAAGTATATTCCTTTATAGGTTGTATTACAAGAATAGGAAAGAA
>WHPZ01584874.1:10232-27961 GCA_016617965.1 Macrosiphum rosae
CAATGATATTATATCGTTGAATTCAAATTTAATATCATCCATTATACAGTGACCCACTTGTAACCTACTGTACAGCAGAGCGACACCCACTTGCCCACATTTTTATAATTTAAAATAAAATACAAATAAAACATTGTTGATATAACAACCAATATTTATATCGGAAGTTTATTTTAATCAAAAACCTAAGAAAATATAAAATTATAAAATATGTAATGCCTATAGGTTATTATCTAGGTTTACAGTACAATTAACATCTTACATTGTAAATTCGTCATTAATACTGTCTACTGATGATGAGTAGATTACCTATAAAATAAACAAATTGTTTTACATATACTTCGCAAAAACATAATGTGTTGCCCGACGTATATTTATGTATAATATATATCAATGGTTTCTGATACCAAAATTTCAAGTTTTTAAGCCACAACTAAAAACGAATCAAATAATTTGTTTAATATGTTTATAAATTAATATCACATTATATTTATTTAAACACTTGAACATTTTACAAACCTCTTCCCTTAAAATATTAAAATAATATATGTAGGTAGTCATATTAAGTGATATGCCTACTTGAGTTAAATAATGTTTTACTATTATTTAACATTTATTAATG
The DNA here is from genome assembly GCA_016617965.1 of Macrosiphum rosae. Taxonomy (NCBI): domain Eukaryota; kingdom Metazoa; phylum Arthropoda; class Insecta; order Hemiptera; family Aphididae; genus Macrosiphum; species Macrosiphum rosae. Next base: position 10,855 of record WHPZ01584874.1, read on the forward strand.
TATCATGTTCAACATTGTGATATTAGATTCAAGATTTTGACAATGTTTGACAACTAATTCTGTTGAGGACTATAAATGTCTTACGAGGGAACTTAAAGGTTAATTGGTTGTTAGTTATGGAAAATAAATAACGAGTATGCGTAATATTTGTGTTTAGTTAACAATTTTTTATTAATTAATTAATTTATTTTTTATTTTTATAAGTAATATAGGTACAATCTGTATCAATAGAGGCACAATAAGAATATGGGCTGTATTATTTACAATTGACTTGAAAGAGTTGTTGGAAGAAGCTTCCCAGTAATGACACTCCCTATTGACCTTGACTAACAAGGTACTTAATTTACCGTTCATTTTTTTTTTTTTTAGTTGCTCAGGAGATCTCTGCACCGTTTTCTTTTTAGTCCTCGGTGAGGATTACCAGGAATTTTGTTAGATGCTAATTCACGGATTAATGGATTTGTGTGGGTTATGAGACGATCATGAAAACGCTTACAGAAGTATTTTGCTTTCGTCTTGGACGGTTTTTTGGCGGCGATCGGTGTGGAGGGTGTGATTTGATATGTACGGGGGAGAGTTGGTAATTTTTCTTAATGTAATATTTTGAAACGTTTGGATTTTTTTAAGATCTGAGATTTTGGCATTGCCCCATAGTTGTAGACCGTAGGTCCATATAGGTCTGAGTAGGGATTTGTACATTAGTAATTTAGTGTTTAGGTTTGTGTGTTTATTATTAATGATGAGTGTTTTAAGCATGCGTAACCGAGAATTCAGCTGCAGCCGTTTAGTTTTAATATGGTGTGCCCAAGTAAGTCGGCGATCAAGTGTTAGTCCGAGATATTTGACTGTAGAGGTTGATGGAATTTGGATGTCATAGAGAGTTACAGCCGAAATTCGGCTTGTTTGAGGGTGAAAGTTGTATGAGTTGATTTCGTTTGGTTGACTTTAAGCCCCCATTTCATGTACCAATCCTCCATTTGAGAGAGATGATGTTGAAGATAAGTGGAAGCTAAAACAGGGTATGCGCTAGTTGATATTATTGCTTTGTCATCTGCATAGTCCACCACTAAGGTATTAGGCATAGTAGGCTGGTCCAAAGTATAAATATTGAACATAACTGGGGAGAGAATTCCTCCTTGCGGCACGCAGTCTCTAATGACAGATATACTAGAATTTGCAGATCCATGACGAATTTGAAAGTAACGGTCTTCGAGATAAGATTTAATGAGAATGTAATAAGTTGGAGGTATACATTTCTTAATTTTAAATAGCAGCCCATCGTGCCATACTCTATCGAAAGCTTGTGAGATGTCAAGGAATGTACATGTGCAAAATAACTTTTTTTCCAACGCAAAAGCAATTGCATCAAAAACTCTGTGGACTTGATGAATGGTAGAATGCTTGGCGCGAAAATCAAACTGGTTGTCCGGCAGTACATTATTTGCATTGATAAAGGGAAGAATGCGTTTGAGTAAGAGTCTTTCTAAAACTTTGGCAAAAAAGGGGAGCAAGCTAATCGGTCTGTAAGAAGATAGAGAGTAGAGGGGTTTGCCTGGCTTTGGAATCAGTATAATTGTAGAAAACTTCCAAAGAAGTGGAAAATAGGAGAGTCTCAGAATCGCGTTGAATATGTGGGTTAGTAGAATAATAGCACGTTTTGGTAGACATCTGGCCACTTCGGCTGTGATAAAATCAAAACTAGGAGATTTTTTGAGTTGGTATTTTTGAATCGAGAATTTGACGTCATTTGGTGTGAAGTGTTTCACTGGAAGGGTAAGTGGGAGGGGTGAGTCAAGGAATGTTTGGACAATATTTACGTTTTTAGGTACAATTATATCTGGGTGAGATAGGAATATTTCGTAGAGATGATTTTTAAATAATTCAGCTTTCTCAAGGTCAGTTGAAGCGAAACTGCCATCAATTTTTCTTACTGGAGGGATTGTGAGTTTGTGTTGAAATATTTGCTTGGTTGTTTCAAAAAGACTTCCATCGTTTACTGATAGGTTGGATAGGTGATCCGCAAAAGAAAGGGATTTTAATTTTTTTAAGTGAGTTGGCCAGACTGTTATATTTTTGTTTATGGGATGGAAGGTGGGTTCGTTGATAGAGGACTCTAGCTCTCTGTTTTTCAGCTATCAGCATACGTATGTAATTTGGTAGTGAGAATTTGTTTTCGGAGAGGGTATTTGTAACTGAGTTTGAAAACCAGGCCGCGGATTGAATTAGACTTGTGAGACTATTTACAGCGGAATCAATATCGTCATTCGATTTTAATTTTACATTTAGTTTGATTCCCTGGTTAACTAGATCATGGAATTTAAAACGATCAGTGAAGGTATTAAAAAGCTTTGGTGGTGTTGTATGAGTTGAAGGGTTGTCATTAAGTGTAAGGAAAACTGATGAATGATCTGAATTTAGATCAAGAATATTATCAGTAGTGCAGTATAAACTAGTAGGAATATTCGAGACAAAGATATCAAGAATATCTGGACTTTTTATCCACACTAATATTTTGAAATTTTTTGAATTTACGAAATTATGAAGGACTATACCACGCGGGTTATTTACACGGCAGTCCCAATTTTGATGTTTAGTGTTGTAGTCGCCACCGATGATAAAATTATTATTGATTGTTTTGAAATAATTCGTGTAATGTTCACTATTAATATTGTGTCTCAGGGGAGAATATAAAGCTGCAACCGTTAGTGGAATATTGTTCAGATCAATTAGTACAGCCCAGGATTGCAGGAAAACCTCGCAAAAGTTTGGGAGGGCTTGGAATGCTATTGTTGATTTTATAAGAATTGCTACACCACCATGAGCAGTATTGTCTTGGTGATTTGTTTTGAGAAGTTCATAACCTGGAATGTAAATATGTGAGTGTTGGGTAAAATGAGTTTCTGTTATGAGGGCAAGGTCGATTCGTTTATTGTATAAAAAAGTTTGTATTTCGTTAACGTGGTTTTTTAAGCCATTTGCATTGAACAATAAGATTTGGAGGGATTTATTTGTAAGGCATTATTATTCATTTTTTTTATCTAGAAGACTGGAAATAACTTTCGTGAGTAATGAAATTAAAAGATTTATAAGAGTTTTTAATTCTTCAAGGAAATTTGTAATTGTTATATTAATGTTCGGAGCTGATTCGGGTACCGGAAGGTTATGTGATAGGCCTGCAGTAGCCTGGGCGTAGGATGGTGAAAGGTTTGGAGGAGTACCATTTACTGGGTGGCTAACTTGTAAATTATGTGACTTATATCTAACATTATCTGATATGAAAGCATTACTTGGGACAGGTTTCTTACGACGTTGGAGTTCTTTATAAACGCTGCAGCCTCTGTAGTTGGCCGGATGGTCCCCAGAGCACAGCGCGTATTTGGCTGGTGAATCACGTGATTTGATGCATTCTGAAGATGGATGAAAAGCACTGCAACGAACGCAACGAGCAGGATACCCGCAGTAGCGCTTGTGTACTCCTGGCCGTACTCCTAGTTGAGGCACTGGCTAATTATTTTTGGTTTGTATGGTTAATCGACTTTGACTTTCGTATGCAGCAAAGAGAAAAGTTTGAAAATATCGTTCGAATGGTGAGTTGGTTCTAGGTCTACGAAGAAGAGAGGTAGCGGGCATTTGTTGGTCTTATGTAGTAGGTTTGTGACTTTTCTTACCTCGAAAAGACGCAGTTCTAATTCGATTTTTATTAGATCTACGGATGTAGTAGGGTGGAGATTTCGGATAACGACACACGTCGGTTTATCTTCTTTGAGTTGGAATGTGTGATAATGGGATTTTTTGTCCTTTAAAAAATGGATCAATGTTCTGTAGGATTCCGGATCGGTGGTTTAGATTTTTAAGCTGTCTGATGAGGATTTGCAGAAAAAGTTGTCTACTCCAATTATCTCGATTAGAGATGAACATAGGTTTGGAAAGTTTATTACACCTTTTACAAAAATTGGTGGTGGTAGTATAATTTTGTCTACGATATTAGGTGTTTCAAGCGGTGGGTTAGCTGGTGAGTTGACAGATTCAGTTTGCGTTAACGGTTCGTATCGATTTGTAGTTATGAATAGTTTTTTTATTCTTTATGTTTAGATCAGGATCCGGAGAACTCGGGTTGGAGGAAGCTGACCGATTCCTTTTACCGACCATAGTTGTCCAGTCTGCATGTGTAGGGTCGATGGATGTATCATATTTGAAAACTGTGTGATTTGTATTTGTGGTGGATTTATCATGGCAAGCTGAATGTATAGTGTTTTTAGAATTATTTTTATTTTTGCCTTTTTGGTTCGACGATGTAATTTGAGACGTCTGCATAATTATCTCATGGGCAAAAGTCGTGGAACTCTGCTCGCGGCAGCGATAGCGCGACGACTGTTATGTAACAATGAACGTTGTTTTAAAAACGCACAGAATTTTCAATTTATTTAATGTGAATTTACGCAATTAACTTATTGTAAATTGTATCTACTTTGATTAGTTGATAGCAATTTTCATTTTGCCTATTTCTACGTATTAATTTGTCACATTCGAACTGAAAAATAAACGTGATCGTAACGATTTGACGGAGCGTAATTTGTTACGTATGTGGCGAACAAATGCGATCCGCGACAATCATTTATTTATTGAAAATATTATTTATATAAAAAACCAAGAAAAAAATAAACGCTGCGCCACACATAGCGGTTAACCCGTGGGGTTTTTGAAATTAATGAAACAGCCAAAATTAGATGGGTAACGCCAAACAGCGCGTTTCAACCGAGCGGACCAACTCAATATACAGCATTTCGACCTCGCTAACTGCTATGTGTGGCGCCAGCTATAGAATTCACTAACAGCACATCAGAATGTTCCTTCTGTTTATTAATTTATGTATCATAATATTATTTTATTCTATTTAAGGTTCAAGATATTAACTTGAAACTATTTATGAAATTACATAAAACATAATCGTATAATAAACTTGCACAATTATTTAACTAGGATAACATTGAGTTATGTTTTATTCATTAAAATAGAAATTCTATAAGAAATATTCATATAACAGACAATTTACAAGACATCAAAAGGCTAAATATTATAAAATAATAATTTATTTACATTTTTTGGAAACTGGTTCATTTAAGTTAAAAAGTACTTACGAACGTCCATTATAATAACTAAATTTTAAATTTCTAGGATGATGTTTAAATATATGTAAAAGAATATCGATTACGTGAATCACTCAATTTGTAAATTAAACTACCATCAAGATCAGCCGATTCTTTAGTTGGCATGCTTGACATAAAATCTCGACAGAATTCAAATACTGAAATAACCCATTATTAGATAATATAAAATCATCAAAAATATTAAAATGTATTAATACTTACAAATACTAGATGTATCATCTTCAGATGAAAGGTACGTGTCCAAACTACTTGCTAATTTCCAACAAGAATCTACATATTCTTCTTCAATTTTTTCCATTAACTCAACATCAATACTGTCCTCCTTTACACTTCTCGCCCATAATTTTGTAAATTGTTCACACGCATTCCATAACTACATGTAAATAAAATGTTTAAAATGTTGAATTTTTATTTAGAATGAATTTCATAAATACCAATGCCAATGACTCATAAGAATATTTTTCCATTGATCCATTTAGCATGCATAACCTTATAGCCTGGTTAACATGATCTTCAAGTACTATAAAACAAATTTTTTTTAGTAAATATGTAAAAGTTATTTTAATATATTCTCATGAAATAATGCATTTTTAAAAATGGAATTGGAAGTGTAATACATTTTCCACAGAAATTGCAGATAAATTTACTTCTTTAGGGATAATGTTATAGTGGCAAAGGTGAAAACATTTTCAAAAATTCAGAATTAACATCATTTATAAAAAAAAAGTTTTGTAAGAAATATATGAACAACAGGAAAAGAATTCAATTTAATAAAATATTTAAAATTATATTCAAAACAATTAGACATTTTTTATTTCATAAAATCTTATAGGTACAGATAATTCTTCAAATATATTGAAAAATCATAAAAAATTAAGATACTTTTAATTGTATGAATATTAATTATTGTTCGAAAATATATTTGTTTACAAGTTGAAATTGTAGGATTAAGGTTGTTTTTTTATTCAGGATAAACTCCGAAACTACTTATTCAATCGTAATACAGTTTTTTTTAAATTAAAGGGAACATCATAGAGAAGGTTTATAGCATAAATTTAATCCGATTAAATTAATAAATAATTAGTTATTATTAATTAAAATAAACGTATAAATTGTATACCTATTTATAATACATTTAGTGCGGCACGGCCGCGGCGGCCCTAGGGTTTCCAGCTACTAGCAACCTGACATTTTTTCTTTTGTGTGTTTTATTGGTGTGTAGATATGAATTGTTCCGAGAAGTAAAATTCAACAATCTATCTATTGCAGTATTACTATATGTATCTATCTATCTATCTGTATACCCTTATATATACAAAAGAACCGGCCATCTTATGTTCCAATTTTGTGACTACACTATTTAATATTTTTCCAATTTTTTTACACAGAGTTGTTCCAAATTCTTTCCTGAGTGTCACTACGTCGCCCAATTTTTCATTTTTTTTTTATCTGAGGGGAGGGAGAAGGGAATATATATTATACACCTAAAATCCAAATATCACTGACTCACTGATCGCTGTATCTAAAAAACTACTCAACTTACGAACTTGAAATTTGGAATAATAGTTCTTCTAATACTTAATACTTAATACTTAAAGAGGTGCTCAAACAGGGACATTGAAGTTTACATCAAACATTTTATTTTTATTTATTAATAGTTCCCATTGGTTAAAGTCAACAGTAGAACTAATAAGTGTTTATTTATTATGGGTTGCCATTGGTTTTTTGGGCAGATCAGGTACAAACTTGCATCAAATTGAATTATTGAAAATTGCCTACCAGGGTGATTGGTGAAAGAGTTACCCTTTGTCCGCGATCCGACGTAGTCGGATTGCTTACCAGAGTGGCTGAGTTGCATTTACTGCAGGCTACAGCAAGTTACACCATAAAGTAGTTAAATAATCATAATTTTTTTAAGATTTGCGTTTTTTTACGGGTTATAAAGTGCACGGGTTCTGCTATAAAAATATATTTACCATTAATACCGCTAGAAACATTTCAATACATTTTCATTAACCGTTTTTTATATTTACTGGCCGATCACATTAAACACAAAAATAAAATTTAAATAAAAAATTATACATATCATATTATCATCGTCCGAAAACAAAATAATCAACCAATCACGGTCGAAGCTGTGACGGGTCGGCTAGTATATTATATATTAAACTTAAGTCAACATTAATACAAATAAACATACAACTAACCTTTTTCAAAAGCATCTAAACCATTTTTTACATTTTTAATACTATCAAATAGTTTAGAGCCCAGATATCTTGATGCAACACTGAAGAAGTATGTTTGCAGTTTATAAGTAGTTGACATAATCCATAATCTAATAAAATACATTCGCTTCACATCTAATGAGTAGTTATACTTATTTAAATCTGAAATATTGTATTGATAATTCATCATTATTACAATGAGCATCATGAAATGTACATATAAAATATATTATACATTTACCTTTAGTTTGTAACTGAGAGATCATTGCTACAGCTTGCTTGCTTGTTATTAATAGACGAAAAATTTTGTTATAGTTAAATATTACCTCATTGGTTAAAATTAAGCTTAATGGAAATTTTACCTATACATAAATGAAAAATATAATTAATAAGATCAGAAAAGTAAAACACATACTTGAAGATTTAAACTCACATCATAAGTAATTGTAATGCGTTCAAGTTCATCAGCAAAATTATCATTGAATACATCATTTTCTCCAAAAAAATTATTTTTTTCTGTTTTATAGTTCAGAGATAGATTACACGAATGATTGCTAGATAAAATTGAACTGTGATCATCACTAAGAAGTGAATAAAAACAATTGTTCAAAAACGAATTGCGCTCAATCTATAATAATTAAAAATATGTTTAAAAGCAGAGAAAAAATTACAACTATACTAATTACCCTACCTATACGAAACCAGTTTTAATTTAATACCAAAATAATAGTATATATCTTACCTAATCTACATTTTATAAAGTAGTTGTGAACTCTTGAAGATAGTTGTGCTGGGCAGTGGACAATAAAACAAAACAGAAAGGGGTTGATTGTAGCAGAGACGAGAACACTGTGGATGTATGGAATGACTATAGGATAGAATAGGAAATTAATTAACTATAGGTAGTGTAGGAGTGGCACTAATATTGAATATTGTAGACAAAATGAGGGCCAATAGGTTGAGATGGTTCGGTCAAGTTATACCGAGAAGTGACGCTGAGGCAGTGAGAGTGGCTATGGAAATTAATGTAGAAGAAAAGAGGGAGAAGAAGACCAAATAAGAGATGTATAGACAAAATAGGGACCACAAAATTAGCTAAACTGGTGAGAGTAAATTAAAGATGAGGGCAGAGCCCTATATGGAGGTATAAACCCATATATTTGGGAGCAAAGGACAATGTAAAAAAGAAGAATATATTTTACCTTATATTCCATAACTCTGTCAATTTGAACAGACTTATTCACATCTTCTAAGAAAATTATATTGTATAAATTCTTCAAATGATGCACAAATTTATTTTTCTTAAGAACAATATCTCCAACTTCCAATCCAATGTTATTTATGGCTTTTTGAATAACCAATAAAAACATATTTACCATTCCATAACTTGATGGTATCGTCAGTTTGAATGTTGATTTATCAGTAAATCTAATAAGTCAAATATAAATACGAAAAAAATAAAATATAAATCAAGCATAATATTTTCATTGATTATAAAAATGAAGTATTTAACTAATAACTACCATCTAAAAATACCAACACTATCAGTTATGTTTATTTGAGTAAATAAATATATTATTGCTTCACATTGGAGTAAAATTAGTGGGGAAAGGCCCTAGGTTTGAGTTTTCTTGAACTGAGTTTAAAAAAAAATTATGGATATTAAAATTAGAATTTTACATGGTTTTATAAACATTAAATGTTAAATAAAACAATATCTTACCAAATAACCTCCCTCCTTCAAAAAAATCATAAATAAACCGGTTATTTCATAAAAAATTACATGCAGAAATAAAACATAGGTAACATCATTCATAATGAATAAAGTAAATTATGAAACTATGCATTTAATAGTTTTATATACTATTTATAAAATAAGAATTAAAAATAAATATTAAAAATCAAACACCATATCTATAATACAGACTACTGACTAATTAGAGTTATATATTTTATTTAATGAGTTTTAAAATTATAAGCAACATTTTTGAAAATTGATTATGGAATTACTAAATATAGTAAATCTGATATTATACATACACATAAATAACTTACAGTGGATAGATTAAACTGGGAGCTAAAAATACATTTACATAATTTTATCAATAATTATAACCTTTAAATAATTTTTACTTTATAAATAATGAAATATATTCAATAAGCTGAATGCAGATACTTACTCATAACGGACACAAGCTGATGCTAACAATGGTGATTTATTCCAGTTGGATGGATTATATTCATCAAAAGGATTAATGTAATTTTTCCAGAAGGTATTAGAATTTTTTATTTCAATTAAAAAATTATTAAACAATTGGCCTAAAATCATTTAAAATTTAGAAAAAATTAAATAAAATCACTCAAATAATTACAATGGACAGATATTTTAACATACCTCTGGGAACTTCACATAAGGCAATAGCATCATTACTCATTTCTGATGCTACAAACACTTTCCAATCACAATGTTTCAAAAAATGAATTAAATATTCAATAATTGGTGGTACACTTAAGTTACAATCTTTTAAGTATTCATGTACATCATTAAAAAATACATTGAATGGTATACTACTGTCTCCTTCATAATTGTATATAATAAATTCATTATTTTGATCAACCAACTGTCCAGCATGAATCCATAATTCTGTCATATGTACATAAGGTTCAAATGCATACAAGAACAATGTCATAACAATTAATTTTTGGTGATCAATAATTGCACTTTGAATGGACCAAAATAATACCGAAATTAATCTGAAATTTAGATAAAAATAATCATCAAACGTACAAATACATTTACCAATTATGATATATATAAAAATAAGTATTATACTAACTTAATTGAAGTTTTCCAATTATCAGTGGTCTCCCAATTCGAAACTATAGCTTTTGAATGCACTGAATAAGCATAAGAAATAATTTGAAAATGCATATACATTTCTTCTTCAAACGATAATAATGTGTCATGGCCAACTATAATTGATACAATTACTTGATTAATTGATAACCAAAAACAAAAATAAAAACTTACCACAATTTTTAATTCTATTTTCAATAAAACACATTTTATTAATTATTGGTTCTAAAATGTACTCTAATCCTTTAGCATATGCTCTTAATGTATAGGGTATTTTTTTTAGTTCTTTTAAATGGTGTGTAAATTTCATTAGATGGTTAAATTTTTTTATATAGGTTGAAACACTTAAAATCCATCTATTAAATACCTCCTAAAATAACATTAAATATTAATTTTTATTGGTTAATTTATAAAAAAAATAATGTATTTAATTAGTTCATAAAAACAAAGCTACAACTTACAGGTGATATAGATGGTGATATAGTCGTACATCCAAATAATTTACTTTGTTCTTCTAAACTATACTGAAGAATATTTGATATAGTTAAATTGTTCTTTAAACACTCAAGTATTATGAGATTATCATCCATAATTTTAAATATTTTATTTTTTGTGTATCTAAAAATATAAGTAAAGTAAACATTCATATTTACATAATCAATCAGTTATTTTATTTTATTAATCAGACATTAATACAAACAATATATATAGTTTACCTTTTTAAACTGAAATAAAAAGGATGTTGTTCACATTTAGTTGTTTCAGATTTATTGAGCCACCAAAATTGAGAAGCACGTTTTATTAATAAATTTCTACCTATATTCTCATGGGAAAAGACTAATTTAAGATATTCCCTACTAGGTAGAGAGTTATTATTATCTTTTATTTCATTAACTATATTCTCTGGTGATTTAACACTTAATGAGCGAAAATCAGCCTCATCTTCATAATCTGTTTCAGAATTAGACTCAATACAGTACTATAAATCAATAAAGTTATAGTAAAAATTATACAGTTTTTTTTATTTCATATTTATTTTATATACTTACAGAAATTCTACCAATGTTTAATAACTCTTGTATAAGATCAGCTTTCCCTGAATCACCAAGTACTGCAGCTTCACCTTCTAATTCAATTCTGACAGTGTCTAAATTAGTCTTACGGTAAGCATTTCTAGAACCACAAGGATTATTAGCCATACTAATAATCATCCCTACGATTGCCCATTTTACAACATCAGATGACATCTACAAAACAATGAAAGACATTATTATTAGCATGAAAGTACAAAGTAGGTACAATTAATATTAAATACTTTAGATGGATTAATAATATTTGAATAATTAATAAATCGGTGAATGCGCATTTCAAATTCCTTAGCTTCCAACGGAAATCCTTGAACATTATATTTTTCTATTAATCCTTTTACACAATATTCAACATCTGATTGTTTAGGATGTTCATAATACACATCGTGCAAGTTATTTATTATTTGAGCGTATCTCAGATAAATTTCATTGAAGTTCTAAGACAAAAATCAATACAGATTACTAAATTTTGATTTTACAACAATATATCAAATATGCAAAGGTACAAACTTTTAGTCCAGTCATCATTTTAATAAGTTCTAAAACGTTTGCAAGTGCCTTCGATGACAAACTAACGACAGAGGGGTTGTCCATTTTCAATTTGGTTCAAATAATATTTCTTACTTGTATATAGGTAGATTCATAAGCTAGTCTTATTATTTATTACAATACACACATAATTAAGTAAACTAAAATATCAAAACGAAACAATTTACAATTAGTTGGTGTAATGATATTAGGGTAATATTATGATATAAGTCATACTTTAAATTTTAATTTATTTACTCAAAACTCGAAATTAAAAAATTAAAAAACTAATAAAAATTAAAAACTGAAAGTGATTTTGGCGGTTGTGATTATAGATTTGTAAATTTGTATTTTGTAATGATAACCACAGACTAAAGAACTGATAGTAGTGCCTTATCACCTAGCCGGCAGCCGGCGCCGCTGTTTTGGTCAAAGAATTCTGTCTAGCGAATTTCTAGCTAGTGTATCACCATAGAACAAACCACAGTCCACAGATAACAATTTATTACAATTTCAATATTTCATATTATTATCTTTTGTTGAGCAAAACTGCAAAAGTGCAAAACGAAAACTGCTCGTCATAGAAATATAATATAGACTCTGTTGTTCTATCATTCTGTAATCTGTGGTAGTGTGATACAACTACCCAGCTTCATAGACCTCCCTATACCATAATTACTAGTTATTCAATAATGACTGTTTAACCAAAAACGGTACAACTGGCCTTAACAAAAATTGCCATGGCTAGTCGGCTAGCCAGTGATTTTGTGCACAGGAAATAGTAAAATAAATTTTGATTGTTCATTTATCGAAGATCAATCCCAATGTGGTGAGCACTGTATTGTTTAATCGACTAGTTTTAAAACAATTAAGAACAACGTAAGAATTCAATTATTTTTGTTATTTTTATAGGGATCAGAGTAGCGGCCCGGAAATAGCAGGATTACTAAAAATGAAAATATGTAAATTGATAGTAACACCATCTACTAACTTCTAAATTTTTTGAAGTACTTCAGGTTCTTCAGGCAGATTTGTTCATTGATAAAACAAATATGATTGAAGAGGTAATAGACGATACTGTTTTGCAAAAGGTGGGCAAGTTAAGTTTATAGAACTCAAGGTCGATAAGTTAGAAGTTAACAGTGTGAACAAATCATACATTTAAATCAATTAGTTAAAAATTAATATTAAACTAACTCAGCTTAAAATTGATTAATCTATTTTATTAGTATGTGGATCACATAAAGAATGACTGCACATTATTTCTAATTTCCTAAATTATAATAAACAATTGTATTCATTTTTATTTTTATTGATTTACACCGTGACAGGCTTTAATTTAAGTACAATATTTTGTTGGTAAAATTAAATATAACAAGAACAGTTGAATAATATAGTAACAAAGAGAAAAAAACTATAGTATAATATGTGAAATAAATATCTGGTAAAAAATGTGAAAGACTAGGCTGAGTTGAGGCTGCGTAACATTCTGTAGAGTGGGTGGTTGAATCCATAGGAAGTGCGGTGGTACGGTAATTGAAAAAGAGAATGATTTTTATATATCAAATAGCAATTTAAGGTCATATAATATTATGTACCTATGCCTATCTAATAAAATATATTTATGTATATACAAAATTATTTTATCAAGAAAAATGACAGAAATATATTTTGTATTATTATATAGTACTCTTTTCATATAAGAATGAACTGTTTTGTGCATGCAGACTGAGCCGCCAAACAGTGCCTGACCCCCCAGGCGATGGCTATGCGTTCTGTGATTGCTCGACAGTCATCGCCGGGCTTTTTACTGGTTTCGGTCTCGTCACTAACGTTGAGCCTATTTTTAGATATTTTCACATAGTAGTAATAGAAATCGAATGAGGGAGATGACCTGGTTCGTGTTACAAAGAATTACAAGGTCATTCCAAAACTTTCTGAACAGATATTAAACATAACCAAAGAAAAAGTCATAATGGACTAAACTGGCAAGTACCCGCTCATTTATGTCAATTTGCAAAGCAGTAGTCTCAGGTCTGTCAAAGATAATTTCCCGAGATGTAGAAAAATTGTTCATGAATTCTTAAGGGTCTGAAACCATACGACCTAGTTTAAGATTTTAGATTAAGGCAGAAGGCACTTCATTGGAAGTGACTCCATCAACGTGTAATATATGTATATATAATTTATATCTTTTTTTTTTATTTTTAAGTGCAATCTACGATCTATACCACATGGCACAATAAGTAGATGTGAATGAGATTATAGTCATATATACAAATAATTAAAAAAAAAATACATCATATCCTTAATAATATTTGTACATAATATGTGAAAATTTTTTGAGGAAAGCAGCCACCCATTAGTAACACTTCAATTTGCCTTACATTTTTTAAAATTTTTTTTTTTTTTTTTTCAATTAATATTTATATTAATATTAGGTAGCAATCGATCACGACACCATTTCCGTTTCAACCATCTCGGCGGGTTACCAGGGATAGTAGGATTGGCAAGATTTCTGATAAGAGGATTGGGATGGGCTAAAGTGTGGAAATGGAAACGTTTATAATATGCTTTAGTTTCTTCAGAGACTGACGGCATTTTAAGGTCTGTATGTATAGTGTGGTTAGAGACATAGGGAGGGGCATTAACTAATTTGCGAAGTGCGATGTTTTGAAATGTTTGGATTTTGTTTATGTTAGTTTTTTTTGCGTTTCCCCAAAAGCTGTATGCCATATGTCCAAACAGGCTTTAGTAGTGATTTATAGATTAGTAATTTGGTATTGATGTGAGTATATTTATTATTGTTGATGAGGTTTTTTAGTCGTAGGCGTAAGTTTAGATTAATTTTTTTGGACTTAATATGCTGGGCCCAGGTCAGTCTTTTATCAATGATCAAGCCAAGATATTTAACATTCGAAGCACTGGGAATCAGAGTATTATAAATAAAGACATCAGGGCAAGGGATGAGTTTAAGGGTGAACGTCGCATGAACCGATTTGGTTTGACTTATTTTAAATCTCCAGTCGGTGTACGACTTCTCCATGAGATTGAGATTTTGAGAACCTATGACGGGATCAGAGTGTATCGATAAGATTGCCTTATCGTCTGCATAATCGGCAGTTAGTGTATTAGGTGTCGTTGGTTGGTCTGAAGCAAATATATTGTAGTGGGTAGGGGAGAGGATACCACCTTGTAGGACACCAGCTGAATAATTTATATCTAGTATGTAAAATATGTATAATTGTCAAACATATTTATAAAGACCTTCCGGTTGTTTAAATAATATAAAGCCCCAGGACATTAAAAAAAAAAAAAAATGAGTTCTATAAAGTACATGAAACTTTATGTCAATGATAATGAATATATGTCGATAATGGTGTTCTTGTATTGAACACAAATCCTTTATCTTAACAGATGACGTTGAATCCACTCAGAAAAATGAAGGTAAGCATATATTCAACATCAATGTTCAATGTTAACAAAAATCAATTGGATTAAATTATAAAATTTTGTCTATCGATTCTCAACTAATTTTTTAGTTTCTACGGAATTCATGAAGATTTACAAATGCTGCATTGAGATTAAGGAAAATTAATTTAAAAACGTAGAATCACCCTACAATGGATTTCAATCTGACTAGGAGAAAATATATCGTGTATGGGCAGTGATTTCATAGGTACCTTAAGTTTAAAGATATTTCCAATTATTAGTTGGACACTTGGACGGATGTAGTATTTAATTTAACAGATATATTTCAACAGTAAAATTCACAATATTAGGAATGATGTGTGTCAATAATATAATAGAGATGTGTTTAATAATGTAGTTGACATATAATAAAACTTCTATTGTAAGATATTATCTATATTATTATACTACTTTTGAGAAAAATTCAAAACTTAATGTAAAACATTGCTTAGTTATTCTAGGGGCAATTGATTTTTAAATAACCAATAACTCATACTAAATACTTAATGGCCCGTTTGGTATTAGTTATTGCCTATTGGTTTTTATATCTTGGGTTATATCTACATTACAAATTTATTTTAAAAATATAATGAATTTATAATAACAATAGTCAATAAAATCAAAATCTGTTACTGTTATAATAAGTATTTGTATTTTTAACAAGCTTTTTTTATTGAGCTTGAGCACGCCAACTTAGGCCATTAAATGTTGTTTTTTTTTTTTTGGGGGGGTTGAAAACACTTTTTTTGTATGTGTGGCAAGGATTCGTTGCTAAAATTCCCGGGTGGTCACCCATCCGGGAACTAGCAACTCCGGCCATTACGTACCTACACTCGGTGCGTTTCCGCAGTTGAGTGCACGCACTGCGCCATACCAAGCCACTTTTGAAAAAACTGTAGATGATTTTAACAGCCCTATTATACTCTGTTCCTTAAGAGAATATGTCGCGGCCCGGCACCTTTTTTCTCAACAACTTAATAAACCTATTTAATGTTATTTTTTTTTAATCTTTACAATGATAAAATGAATTAAGTTCTTAATTTATATTTTTATACATAATAAACAATTATTATTATTATTATTATTATTTTAGAATAAAATGCAACCATTGAATCTAAACAAAATTACAAAATAATGATTTTTCTAGCCTATTATTTTTCTAGTACACAATGTCTCAATGTATATTCTAAAAATGAAACAAAAAAATGTATGGGATGGCGAGGGGGTTAAACTCAATTCCAGGAGGCCTCCTTAGACCCTGACACCCATTCGCTAGGCCTTGCTTATATTTACTATTAAATATCATTAAATTATCTATAGTATAGGCGTACCTACGCACGGGGTGTACAGGATTCGCAATTGGCGCTTATACACCCTGGGGGCAGACACGTTTTTAGATACCAGCAATGGAGCAATTAGGTGGGGGGCTTAGCCCCTTCAAAATCACTCAAAAAATAATAGTATAATATATATTAAAAAAAGAACGCCCCCTAAACATTTTTCTATTTGCGCCACTGGACCATACCAGAGTCCCAAAATAACTCTTATTAGAAAAAAAAAAAAAAATTAAGAAATATTGGTACGGTCGATATTTATGGCTTAACTATTTGACCCAAATTCACAGACTAACTGATCAAATTTCATCTTCATTTGAAAAAAATCAATATCACTCTCCGAATTATCTCTTCCGCACCTTGGTACGTATCAAATTCCACACTCCAAAATGACTTCAAAATAGAAACAGTAAATCAATTAGCCACAAAACATTAT
>WHPZ01584875.1:7122-54475 GCA_016617965.1 Macrosiphum rosae
GTCTGTAATCTTTGTCGCTCTTGATCACACGCAAATCAGTATAATACATATAATATTATTATGATTTATAACGTCACTTCGAAAACAAGATGACGTGCATCGATGATTAATTTAAAATGGTTGTATTATTATTAGCATTGGTGCTCTTCTATTTTCGTTTTTTTTTCGACGTCTAAATAGAATAATTTCACCCCAACAATAATACCTCATCATTATTTTTCTTTCTTTCGTAAAAAATTATGTAACGGGAAATTGTGAGAAATCGTGCCCAGGTGTTAGATTCAAATATGTTTTGACCTTTTTTGTTTTGGAAAATCCAACTTTGAATTATTTATGTATACCTACCTATTATGCGCATTATTATTTTTTTTCAACAATTGAAATTCAATATTTTTTTGCGAGTAACAATGCATATGACGTAGATACGACTGGCAATCGCAATTATTATTAATAAAATCGTTTACACAGTGGTAAGTCAGATATAAATAGAAACAGTCTTTTGGCGGAAACGGAAATCTTTGGAAGAAAAATAATAATAATTGGTAAAACAGAAATCATTTTCATTTTTTTTTTTTTTGCGGAAAAGATATAAGTCCCTCTCGTTAAACATACTATTACAAAACCCACATCGGTACTTTTTGGCTTTTAATAAAATATATCGTTTTGTCTCATACTTAATTAGAAAATTAAATATAATAACAATAAATAAAATATTCGACGACCATCGATACAAGTTTAATGGTAATACTGTTTTTTGATTTCCTATATTTAAAACGTGTGAAACATTTAAATCTAATGTAAAACATTCAAAAGGACTTTAAATTGAATTCATTTCATTGATCGATTTTGCAAGTTGTGATACTTTAATGGTTGTGGTCGATTTTTCCAAGGCAGATGACTACCGAATACCGGTACATAGCACGTCAAACACGACTACACGAGGTTATGATGTCCGTAATTCGGTAACCACGTAATACCACCAATAAACTTAAAATATTACTAACGATTTTTTTAAGTCGAAAAAACCTGTCTTGAACACGGCACCGACGCGACGAGAAGAATTTACTCATTTTTGTGTTCGGTATTTTTCTTATGACATATCGAATTCGAAAGATAATTTGCTCTGGATTATCGAGCGAATGTGATTGAATAGGAACAAACTTATAAACGAAGACGAAGTACATAATAATATTATAATAATCATATTATTATTACAAGCAGACTTCCTCTTTGGCCGTCACAGCATATATTTCATTTCGGTTCGATTATAACGTAGGTAGTAAAAAATTCGATTAAACGGTAGCGTCGGGTTAATATATATATTTACCTAATATTATGTATTATTATTAATCGAATATTTTTATTCGTCGATTATGATATACACACGTCACACGTAACGTACAGTTGTTTCTCATACCACGTGATGGTTACGTAATACGCATTAGAAATTAGTAAAATATTGCTAACTGGACGATGTTCTATAAGGCTACAGCTATAGATGATAATAAAACTAACATACGCTAATTGATGCTCGTTTGACTTGGAAATACTCATTTTTAATTTGGATTTTTGTGGTTGTTTTTTTAAAAAAGTTTTCATAAATAAGTACAGTTTGAAGTATTAGTACAATGCTAAATTTTTACAAGATAATCCAATTTTATTTTAATTTTTTATCATAATCGTTTCTAGGATTTTGACACATTACACTTTTATAAAATATATTCTCTTCTAGGCTGTGGAATTAAAAATTTAGGTCGTCCTTAAGCAAAATACATATTAAACCTCAAAAAATAATTAAAAATAAAATGTTTTTGTAAAAGTGCAGTATGGCGTTATATATGATATAGTTTTTGTCAAATGTACACAATATCAAATACGTGGGGAAATAGAATAGATGTAATTAACTGAAGGAGAATATAAATATATAATATATTATGATTCCATCACCAATTATGGGGTAGGCACACACATGACCAAAACTCTGCTCAGCGATCTTTCGCAGACTATATTGATTTATAATATTACATGACGTGTAGTTTTGGAAAAAATGCAAAAAAACAGAGGGTTATTAAGACATATATTATGTGTTTAATTTTATTACGGCAATAATTCAATATAATAATAATATATGTATTACAATATATACCGTATAGAAGAGCGAGGTGCGCGCGTAATTATTATATACGCGCGAGCGAGCAATTGAAACGAATATTATTATTATTATACATCGTATCATTATAATTGTGTACGACACGTTTTTCTCGATCAAAGAAAGGCGTTAGAAATCATTCTTCTCGGCGACGGCGCAACCGGCCTCGTATAATATTATATATTATTATATTATACGCGAACTCGTTCGGCTACTATAAATTACGATATAATTATGACCCCATATTATTATGAGACTCGCAAACTTCTACAGTTTGTGTGTGTGTGTGTTTGAGATATGTACATATTTTGAGCACACACGCGAAACATATATATTACAATAAATCTGGTCTACCGTAACGATAAAGTTCACTACTCTATATATATATAAGAAGTATATAGGTAGGTATTAATTATTATTATTTTATTTATGACTCGCAAAAACGATTAGTAAAAAAAAATTGTATAGTTTTCAATACTTTTCTTACCTCGGTTTTGTCACACCCTTCAGTCGGTGTTCCTCCTCCGATGGTGCGTTCGGGTCTATCTGAATCATTTTTTCGTACATGTCCTAAACATGGTAAACAAGTACATTTTCAATAATAATAATATTATATTATATTAACGAGTATACGCGATAAATAAAGTATATTTACTAGTACACTGAATAATTATTTTATCAAAGAACACTCGTTATTTCAAAAATCAAATATTATACCTACCTACTAAACATAATATTTTAAGTCGTTAACATTTTTTTATCATTTTCATTTTTCAAGTTTTTACTTTTTTTTTAATGACAATATACATTTTAATTCCTTATTCCAAATCAGAATCGAGTATTTTGCTGTTCATACAAATTGATTTTCGGACGAGTATTTTATGAATACCTTTTATAAGTATTTATAATGAGTAATGACTACGATATTTGGAAATATGATTTTTATACATCGAAATAATCTGAATAATATTTTGCTTTGGAATATAAGATTAAAAATGTATATTGCCATTTAAAAAAGTAAAGGGTTTGAAAAATTTGATAACAGTAAAAATAGTAAAAATACGATCAGTTTTCATTGAAATAATGAGGTGCTTGACTCTGGTACCCTCAAGTTTAAATTCTATTCAAAAACCACATCAGTAAATTGTTATACAGTTCGTACACATTTGTAACCACAATTCCAAAATATGTACAGTGTACACCCCCCTCGCCATCGCTCAAATCCAAAATTGATTTGCGGGTGCCAGCATCACATGAGTGTTCTTCGAAAAAAGAATCACCAGCTGGTATATATAATGATATCACGTGGAGTCACTTGTACTCACTTTTCTCAACTTGGGTTTCTCTTTGGCTTTCGCCAGTTCCTCTTCCAGATACGTCCTGACGCCGATCTTGCAGTCCATGACGCACGGCGAAGTGAAGTCACCCAACAAGTCTTCTAGCTGAAGATATACTGTGGCGTGGGAGTCACGGAAAAAATACATCACTCATATATCATATAATATCATCATCGTATCGTTATATATATTATGACACATCGAGACTCGTAAATCACGAGTATTATCGTAGTAGTTATACATCATTATACGCAGCGGTAATTGTTGCACATATTTCACCAGCCCCTCCCAGTTCATATATTAAATAGACCAGATTATTTACATGTAGTTTATACGACGATTTACGACAGTCGATCGTCCATCGTTATATTATGGGCCGCCTAATGAAGTACGTGAAGTTATTCTCCGAGTCGGTGTCATTTTTTTTGAGACGTCGATAAAAAAAAAAAATTGCAACACATTTTATACGGCACCACAGTCTAAGATTGGGGTGAAAACTTCACATACGTCATCGAAAATGTTCACATATTGCAATATATAAGATCACTATTTCTATAACATTATTATATATACACAATAGGCATACGCACACGGAACTCCCACACTCGTGAAGTGTATTCCGATACTCTATGAAATTCTCTGGATTTTTGTCACCGCTGTGTGTCATGTCAAACGAGTGTTCTCCGACCACGCAACAACGCGTCATATCTAATTACAAATCTGCATTTACATTATTATTGTATATCACTGTCGGGGACTTCTGTTACAAGTGGTAACAGGTGGTGCAGTGAATAAATAATTTTTATGTTTTTTGATGCATTCCTATATACATCTCGTGTTACTATATGTGTTATCTACAGTTAATATTTTGAGTATTTGAACACGATGTTGAATGACCTATAGCATTGATTTTATAACATAGTTTACAATCAGGGTAATGGGTTTGGAAGATATGATGTCTAATAAGGGTAACTTGATAATTGTTGTAATTAATATTAATCTATGATCTGTCAATATTTATAGTTTATAAAAATGGACCAAAATATAACAAATACTAGATCCGATTTTATGTCTATTTATATTTGTAATACATTTTTTTTATTAAAACATGAATAATAAAATAAAAAAAGGTATTATAGCTTTAATACAATTTGATATGATTTATTCCATTTAATGCATATATTATCTAGGTACTCAATATTTATTAAGTGAACCAAGTACGTCGTTTTACATATTTAAAATTAAACTTTTATTATTTTTTAAGCCTGGTGGCTATAAGTATTAAGTATGTATACATAAATGTTTAATAATTCTAAACCGTACATAAAATTGAAATAATATCAACGTATTTACTATACTTTAAACTTCAAAATATATTATGTTTACAGTTATTATAGGTGTTTTGTAATTGGTTTGAATTTTAAAAGTTAAGTTTTCAATTGTGTATGCATGAAGCACGAAAATAATGAAAAATCGATTATAAAATAAGTTATATGCTGTCAAATATAGCATATATCATATAATATCTATACATTGCTGTAGGTAAAACTAGAACTATTTACAAAGTAGTTTTTAGTTGATTACAATATATTAATATAATTTTAATATTATAAACATTATAGTATTATTATACACATTATTTAATCGAAATCGCGTAAACCACCACCGAAAATTTATATGGATACAGCGGCCACAGTGGCTATACAATGACCACAGCAGCTATGCCACACAGCAGAAACGAGAACTTCAAAATTATAAAGATACCTATGTACCTAAATGTTTTGTTTAGAAAAAATAATCAAAAGTCACAAATAACCGAAATTGTCATCATCTCGTTTATGAATAACTCTGATTTGCCCACACTATTTGTGAGTGAGATAATAGTGACTACTTCTAAGCTCGATCTCGATATACGGATGACGAATAAAATATATAACGACCATATTTTGATCGTCACTCCATTTGTCGATATCTACTGTATGTAACGCTATAATATGTGAATCGTTAGGTCATAGCCAAGTGATCGAGATCTGTTTTCGTAGGTGTTTAGAACGGAACCACGCGATGAACAGAAAACGAGGATATATCTATATACGTACCTATACTTGCAATTTATTCGGTTTAATTGTTATTTCGCGCGCCTCGGACTTAGACCTAAGAATAAGAACCACCTCGAAGTGTTTAATACGACAATATCGTCGTCTGTCGAGGTTTTAGTAGAACAATTAATGCGATCCGAACTCGATTTAAACGTTTCACAATATTATTATAGGCGATTAAAAGCAAAATATGCAGGTAAGCGATGACGCTCGGAAGCTACCACGCCATATAATATATAATATTAATTATGTTTGCTCGTGCGTCGCACGAAACAAATTGTGAAATCGAAATCGACTGTCAAGGCCGCCCTGCGCGTCGAATATAACATGGAAGTCATTATACGTTGGTATTTAAAATACCGTTTTATGTAAAAATTAAAACCGGTAAAAAAAAGTCGCAAAGACGTCAAAAAATAATAGCAATACAATATTATATAGATAACGGGGCGGACATGTATAATAATATGTCACGGTATATAATGTGTCCGATTTCAGGTAGGTACATACATATGTAAAAGTACCTTAACGCGTATACAGCAGTAAATTCATTAAAAAATAGTAAGCTTTTCGTGGAAAACTATTATTCGAGATTCCGACATAACGTAAAAATATTATGAAACCGTGTGAGAAGACGAGTAAATAAAAAGTAATGTGCTACTTAATATTTTCTCCTCTGCATGGTAAAACAATAAATTATTGATGTGTTTCAGTTCGAGATAGGCTTTCTGACGTTCATAATTTGAAGTCAAAATATCACGAGTTTCAAACAATTTAATCTATGAAGATGATTTCTAATGACACTACTATAATAGCGCAAACAAAATTCGAATAAGTGAAAAATAACTATAATGGGTACGATTTAAAAAAAATTTGTATCACTGTATCAGCAAGGTATCTATAATAACGTATGATTATATTGTGCATAATATTATATGAAATTTTAATTTGAATACTGATCAATTGATAAACGAAAATGATAAAAGTGTCACAAATATTTCTAACATAATATTTTGTCATATATTAAATATAAATTAATAAAAACATAACTAATATTATCATCGTTTCTGCTTCTTATTAAGGCTCACTAACATACTGAGGTGGTTAGGTTAGGTTTGGTTGATTAAATCACGGTTTAAAATATTTATAGAAATTTTATAAAAATCAAAATCGATTATTTGTAAATTGGTAATTTATATATTTTTTTTTTTATACGAATCGATAAAATATTTTAAAATAAACGTTAATCAAGTTCAAAATTTAACAGCACCTAACACATCTATTCTCTAATATGTATAATATTGTTCATTGGTAAGTTATAATTAATAACTTATCTTTTTAATAAAATCAGCAATTATTATCAATCAAAATATTATTTTTAATTTTAAGTCAGAAAAAAATTATATCGATAAGTGAAATTGGAATTAAAATTGAAAAATGTCATAACAATTTCAAGTTGTTAAATGCAGCCGAACGCAATTTACTACCATGGAAACATCTGCTTGTGACAATTTTGTGACACGAGAAATTTGTAGAAATTTGTGTCTACCCTCCGTAAAGAAGTTTCACTTCAAATCACACGGCTGGCGCAGAAATACAATATAACAACGTCGGCACGATAATAATACTTAAACAGCAGTAGTTTGATGGTAGATATGTGTTACACAACTTTTTTATTTTGTCATCGATCTGCCATAGCAGTCGGTTAAGTGAGTTTGATATAGGTATTTTAGTAATCTTATACGGAGTCGTTCGGAGTTACTTCAATTCACATGCGGTATTATCAGTGTCAATGCCTGTTTAACTTTTATTCTAGTCTCTAGACATATTGATTTTAGACTTAGAAACAGTATCTTATTATCTTCTGAAAAACATTCTACTTCTAAATATTATTATGGGATAAAAATGTACTAGTATTGCCGTTAGAAAAAAGAACAAATTCATGATAATCATAAAATGCAACAAAATATGGTTTATAATTTGGTTGGGTAAAAGACACTCATAACATTACAGAAGAAAAATATTGAACTTGTGCTGTGAACTTGGGGGTCGTGACGAGTGTATAGGAATAGCCCAACACTGACAATCAGTCGTACTAGGTAGCTGATCCCTATGTTTGTCAAGCGGCAAGCATATTAAAATAGTTTTTGGTTTCAATTAGTCATTAGGTATTAGTTTTCGAACTCGATTGGTTATATTTCGAACCAAATTACCTAGGTGTGAATTTATGCCTATGTGCGAACAAATCACCGGTATAATTTAATAATGATCTATATCCTATACAGGAAACCCGACCGACCCATAAAACCTACGCGCTATGACGAGATATCGTCGACGCAAGAAAAATAGATCGAAAACCGACCTAGGCGATAAATCATATTTTATTACTGCGACGACGACCACGACGACGATAACGACGTCATCGTCTGGTTGCGCATCCTTATCGTGTCGGGATGGGTGCGGATGTGGGCGCGACACGTCCGTCAAACTGGGCGCAGGGGAAAACGACCGTATTTCAACGGAATATTAATGCCAACGATTAATAGTAATAATAACATTATACACCGCCGCCTGCACAGCTACTGTTTTAAAAACAAAACACAAAATTAGTATTTAATTCAATTTTGCGTTAAACAGAGCAGGTCATAGACTTGCGATGGGGCTGGCTGACGTAGTACTTGATGAGTATGACGTGCCCGCGTGGGAGGTGTGAGTGTAAAAGACTCAGTCCGATGGAGGTCGCCAGGCTCAACGATTGTTCTACAGTGTATAATATAATACCTATATTATATTATATTTTATATTTTTGTTTGGGTTTCAAACGTTCAAAGAGATAATAAAAAAAAATGTAATTTAAAAAGAATAGTACTATATTATATTATAATACTACACCCATTAGGTATACGACCGTGTTACAATGCGCTTATTGTATTTGCGATAGTTTGATCTCAACGTGCTTAATATAATACGTATTGGTATCAACTCTCTCGACCGGGACTCGGAAGTCGTAGCAGTACTCATTAGTGGCTTTAATGTACGTTCTTAAAAAAGGAAAACGTTCGAGTACATATTATTATTATGATGCGAGCTATACGCAATAAGCGACAAAAATTAACCGAGAACTGAAAAACTTAATTTTTTATCGTATTAAAAGAACGTGCACCTAGGTATATTATAATTTTATGTTCGCACTTGAATTACAAAGAGTGACTAAGAAAAAAATTTGCATTTTAATTGAGCAGCGATAGTTGTTCAAAATTTTGCTAAAATTACGCATATATTATTATATAGTACAATAATATAATATTAAAGAAACGTTACAATAATTTAATTTTTCTTTATGGAAAAGGATACGGTCTCCGTCGTCGGTAGTCAAGTGGCCCTTGTATTCGGGCACGTACGGTCTCAGAACGTCCTTCATCAGCACTTGGAAGCACAACTGTTCCTTGGGACAAAGTTTCTTGAGGATCGTACCAGGTTCCGGACCGGCTTTGAAATTGCCTGCGAAAACGATAAAAACACGTTATTATATATATTCATATACTTATGAAGGTACGATGAGTTTTTTAACTATATAACACAAATGTGATGTGCCGATGTTCAGGTATACTATAAAATAAAATAAATAAATCATATTTGATGGATTCCATTAAATTAATAATACAATATCACAATGATTTATTGATTTGGTCTTATATATAGTCTGTTCCACAAGAGAACAATCAGTCCGCCGACCGATTCTCGTCAGGGCCTCGCATCCCCCCAACAACTCCCCTGTGTTAACGTGATAACGTGGTTCTCAACGCACCAATTGAGTCATTCGTGATGCGCGAAAAGTGATTATTCTCTCGTAGAATAGACGGTATGACCTACCACCAGGCACCAGATTCAATATGTGACCAGCTACAGGCTTCTGCCCAATTCTTTCCATGTACCTCTGTACCAGGCATATACTAGGCACTTATAATATAGTATACATATTTAATATTTTTAAATTGTTATAGAAAAAAACAATATATCATTTGTTTATATACAAAATTAAAGTTAAACCATTTTAATTCAAAGTATAATGTCTAACCAATAACCATTATCTATAGTAATACAATGTTCAACAAGCTGTAATTATAGGTAGGTAGTTGTATTATTATAGTTTTCCTCATTTTATTTGTAAAATATCCTATACAAATTCAGTATATATACATATTACTTAAAATATATGTACATTGTACTTAAATATTAATAGATATTACCATATATTTTACTATTTTAGTTATGCAGATATACCTAACTAAATATTTAAAGTTAGGTATCTAATATGGTGCCTAGCTGACTGCCAGATTCCTAGATGGATAAGTCAAATTTAGCGGTAGCATATCGGTACAAAAAGATTCGTCAGTTGGATCCATATATTCAGTCCCTAACGTCGATTGCGTCTTGTATAGTACTATAAGTATCGTGCAGTTTCTATTCCTCTGTCCAGTTTTGTTCAGCAGATTTTTATTTTATAAAATGTAAATAGCTGTTTCTAAACTAGAATTCGGATTTTATTTATCGTACCATCCTTTTCAGTTTAACACGGTTTTATAAACGTGACGCAATCAGATTAAAGTTGAAATTTCAAAATGATTGAACATTTCGAGAAAACCAAAGTTTGAGTTCGTGAAAGTGGAAATTCGAACTACGCTCGGTTAAAATTATGGTGGAAAAAATATCGCTGATATATAGGTATACCTACCTATGCCAAGCGGAAGAATAGATTATTTGGGCGCAGCTAATTCTTTGCATGGAATCAAAATTACGAAATGTCAATCGACGATTAATGTACCAAAGTGTTGTTGCATACGAATATACGATCACAATTATAATAACGATTTTCGAACACAATCGCAGCGGTGCACCTTCGAACGAATTAGTAATTCGATATGCGCGACGATATGTTGTTATAATATTATATTATATTCCAAAACGATATATGTAATATATGTATATGATAATAATTGTACGTCACTACAGAGTGACTTGTTTCCGTGTCCATATACTTAGGTACCTATGACGTATGTGTATATATTATATGCGTGGATTGTTATTAAACACATTGACGCGACTAAGCCGATGCAATATATATATTATATAGGTACTTGTGCCGTGTATGTATTATATATTATGTAGGTGCTGGGTGATTTCGTCAACGCGAATCATCACGGCAATATCTCGGGAAATAAAAAGGAATTTAAAGAAATCAAAAATCTAATTTCAACAACAAACGATCGCTGAAAAATGGAAAATAGTAATAATGTTCGTGAAAGTTTAAAAAAATGAGTTCTTCGCACTTCCTAAGATATCACGATAAGTTTGCGATAAAATAATAACCCTGTATATAATATAGATAGTACCTAATCACACTCATATTTAGCTAATATATTTAACCATTTAGGTACTATTCAGATGAGCATTAATTTATATATATATATTTTTCACTACAATTATATTTTACTAGTGATACGGCACGGCACGTATATGAAGACGTATATTATGACGTAGGATTTACGCCTCGAATAAATAGCGATAATTGTTTAAGCACATTTCGTATGTATATTACAAGAGTTATTAAAAACAAACACTTCTACTTATATTCGGTGAAATGTTAATTTACACTATTACACTAATACGCTATATTATAGAAGGCGAGGGATATTGTATTTATTTATTTACTTAAGTTTTAAATACACCGAGCTTGATTACACCAATTGTGGATATATTAATTACTAATTAGTAATAATAACTAATACAAATAATATAAAATACTTGTAGCTAAAAAATGAATAAACAAGCCTAATATTCTAGTACAGTGAAATCTTAACTAATGGACATCTAAAATAGAGGACGTATTTTTAGGAACAACTAGGTACATATATTATAGTTTACATTATCAAAAAAATAATTTTGATAAAAATATCGATTCAAAATGATTTAAATTCAATAGATTAGGAAAAAATCCAATAAATCTAGACAAAACCAAAGGGAAAAATTTGAAATCACCAATCATAATTACCTTTTTAACATTCTATAACTTAATGAAACATTATTAATACCTAATGTCAAAATTAATATTTTAAATTGAAAATATACCAGTATGAAGCGGAAAATCAACATGACGATTTACAACTAAAATATAACTAAAGTTTACTTTAATCGATTTATTTCGATTAAAATAAAATCAAGTGATATAAGTGTTCTGGAGATAAAATCATTTGCAAAAAAGTATTTAGGTGGGTTTATAATAAATAAACCCTATAATCCGTTAGGTACAATGCTTTTTAATTGATCAATGTTCGATTTTGAATTATACGTACATAACAGAGTGAGAGTACATATAACATTTACCACTGCTATATAGACCTTTTTATTATATAAATAAACATCATAACAAAGAATGTTATCAAAACCAATATTTAATTCCAAATGTTGTGCAGGTGGAACAAATTTCATTATATTTCCTATACGGTTCTGCAATATCATGGTTTTTTGATTTTTTTTTCTGGTTAGATTTTTAGCTCTGTCCCGTAAATCATAATTTTATAAAATTATATGTATTGCATACACATACAGCCTGTACAGCCTGCTGTAGCCAATGGTATTTCAAATTCAAGTCTTCATCATCACCGTCGTCACGTCGTTTTTTGTAAACTTATACATATACATTATAATATATGTAACGTGTGCGTTTTCCCTTTGTATTGTTGTGTCTTGTGTGAACATGGCGATTTATGAAATTCTTATCAAGTTCGATGATGATTTGCAAGGTATACCTTCATGGTTATTTTATGTTAATGTGTGAACCAGCCGACGTGTCTGAGAATAACTATAATGTGTGATTTTTGGTTTTGGTCAGGTCTTAGATTTATATTATATTGCAAGTATACTATGATGGAAATCAGTGAAGATAATATAGTTTATTTCTATTAATCTTATCGGTATTTAAACCTAATCTAGGACGGTTCATCTCCATAAAAAAAATCACTTTGTATACGAACCATTCTTACCCCGAAAATATTATAAGACATTTGGTTCAGACCATTTTGATTCTATTGACCAGTTGATTCCATAAGGCAAATTTTTTTTTCAATATAATATTTTGTTTGGGATTTTCATTTTTGATCCCAACAAACGGTTGACGCTATAAACCAGTGATCTTACTGCGGAACTTACTGTAGTAAGAAAATAATATTAAGTTTAGAAATTAGTTCAACATTAATAGGTTTTTAAAATTGTATATGATACGAAAATGGCAATAATACAAATATAATACCTACGTACAATTTAATTACATCAAAAGTCAAAACTAAAAAGTCTTAAAAATACTTTAATGGGATATATTTCGTCATATTATCTTTAATAATACACTTAATGGCGTTAAAGTATTCAACTCGGGTTGTATCTTGTATATGTATAATCAGTGTTGGGAAGGAACGCGTTCCTTTTATAGGAACGAAGCTCGGAACGCGTTCTATTTAAAACATAGGAACGAGGAACGGGAAAGAGTTCCTATTTTTAAGGAACTTGAAAGAAAATTTCCGTTCCTCAAATAATGAAAAAAAAAAAAATGAAAGTTACTTTTAATAATAATATTTTCTAAAATATATTTAGTGTTGGTATTTTGGTATCACTTCATCAATCATTAGTAAAACGAACAACCTAATAGGTATCGTTGGTATATTTTAATTTAGTTCGAGATTAGCATACGAGGTATAATCATAGATATTATATGAATGGATAGGACATTGAGCTTATCACCTGAGAATAAAGGTATACAATTTTTGAGGTTATAAGAGCGCAAAAGATTAGTAACCTAACCTCAAAAAGCACTCTTATAATCTATCTCTCTCGTAGATATTGAACTTTCTCTCTTCTTATATCTGATATCATACGTTTTATCGACTATCGTCTTGATGTTAGACGTGAGCCCTTTTAATTATATTTATATAGAGTATAGACAGTGTTTATACTTAATATTATATATTTATATTGATTATTGATTCTTAAATAATAAACAATTCTGAGTGAAGGAGTGCATTTTTAGTCAAAATAATAATTTTTTTTACTGGAGAAAGTTTCAAGTCTACGTTATACAATTTTTGAATTATAACAAATAAACCTAAAACAAATCATTATTGTTCAAATCGGTGCTCCTTAGGAAGGAGTTAGTTAACCGATTATTTCTGACTTAAAAATTGTTCGCAAAAAACACCATTGACCACCAGTTCGTAAAAAATGTGTAAAGGAACGGGAACGCGTTCTTTTTTCGCGACAGGAACGAGGAACGGGAACGAGTTCCTTTTTTACACTAGGAACGAGGAACGGGAACGAGTTCCTTTTTAAAAGGAACTTTCCCAAAACTGTGTATAATATTAAACCATGGTCGCACCCAGGAATTTTTCAAGGGGAGCTCAAATTTTTTTAACATGTAAAAAGTATACAATCAGTGGTTTGCACCTTAGGAATTTGAAATTCAGTCAATAAATGGGGTGGTCCAGATCCGACCCTCCTTGGGTACGCCCCTGTATTAAAATATACTAAGACCCAACACCAGTATGTGATATTTGCTATAAAATACTCAAAATACCCTGAGATATATCAGTGGTTAACTGCCCTGAGTACACCAAAGCTGGAAAAATTCTAAACAACCCTCTCCCATTACAAGATAACGTTACAATTATTCATGAAAAAATAACAATATATCTATAAAATTAAAAATGGCGTAAATTTTTCTAATCATAATATTGTCGTATGGTTAAGTACATAATGTAAATTAATATTCAGAATGTTTTATTTTTATAAATTGTATGCATATTAGGTATATATTATAACTTAATACGACACTATATTGACACTGGAAATCGATTGACGGTTATTATTTATTTATTTGTTTATTATGAATAAAAATAAGAATAATTTAAATATATTTTTAATATTTATTTTAATTGCAGTCCGTCACGCACTAATACCTCAATCGCATGGAAAATGCATCAAGTCAACAATAAAAATGCAGCACAATATTATTAGGTATAAAATATACCTCAAAGCTCGAGCTCTCGTTAGAATATAATATTTTATCCACGTTAATAACGATGATGCAATATTATACTGTTATCACAGTATAATTTGATAACGAACTCGGCTTGGATGAGTAAACGATGGATCACGGCAAATCACAGGTTTCAGGTGGGATTTTGGGGAGCCCGTAACACTTCAAAACACATTGCTATTGACGTTCGCTATACAATCAACCCTAAAACTGTTATTATTCTCCTCTCCTCGCATAGTTCACGTACATTATATACACGGTTAGTAATCACTTCGATTTAATCGTAGAATAATTATGTTTTAAAAAACTATAAATATTGTTCTCGTTTAATAAATAATAATAATAATAACTATTATACTGTATAATCTCGAGTGCAATCATAGAGGTGTACTAAAATATGTTTTCATCAACGAAAGCTAAATAATAATAATAAAATATATGTGTACGAAGTTCGTTTGCCTTGTACCTGTATGTAAACATAATAATGTAATATAATAAATTATAACTACGCATGCATATTGTTGGTAAAAGAACAAACGAGTCAGCCGTTCATGATGGTGATGTGCCGGGTTTACCTAATTGTTACAATACACATGTAAGATAAAGCTTGAGATATACCTGGGTAGAGGTCGTAGATAGGTGAGTAGGTAGATACTTAAACGGCGGAGCCGGTCAGCAGAATTGTATATAATTGCATTTTCGCGAAAAAAAAAAAGAAAAGAAATTGCTACGCACACTGAAACGTGCAGGTCGTGATCGTTCACGGCGATCTATATAATATATAAGCCTTTATATACCTAGAATATATGTTGAAACATTTTAAATCAAAATAAATTTAAAAGATAATACCTACGTATTTGAAGAAAACAAATATTTTTCTTCTTATCTATTATTATTAATATTAATCAATGTATGTACCTATAATAACAAAAGTCTAATTAAATCGTACTACAAATTCAGGGCAGAAGAATTATTTAGCGACAGAGCAATCTTCTGAGAGGAATCTCCCATTCTCCCTTTCCATATTCCTCAATCAAAACTATTTTATCACACTCAATGTACCTATTGGTTTTAAATAATATATTATATTATACCTCAAATACTAAAACGTGTGGTGGACTTATGGGAAACAGTATACTCAATAAAATATAATCCTCTATTATACTTAATATACTTATAGGTGTGTTTACTATATTAGGTTTGCCTCAAGTATCTATATAATAATAGTAAAATATAACATGTACAGTTTGATCTGTGTTATTCTTTAACTACAATATGTAAACCGATTAACAACCCGAAGCACAATTTAAAAACTGGTTTGTCTCTCAGCCACTACTACTACTATACTATACATACTGGCTACTACTACTACTACTACTAATAATAATAATAATAATACTATTTATTAAGCCCTACTAATACTACTATTCACTTCGTCAGAATTTATTTTAATTAATGAGACGGAATCGGCGAATAAAAAAACAACACGCACAGAATAATATATAATAGTCGGCCGGACGACTTGCCACAATAGTACATGCACCTTTATATTATTATACATATCGAATTTAACAAACGACTTTATCCATGATGACCGGTATTGAGTACACATAGGTTTGTGGTTTGTCATAATATATATTTTATCCAACGAATATTTCGATTACGGTAATAAATATTAATATTATTATAGTGACGTATTTTGCAAGCCATAACTAATCCCGTCCTTGCGGATGCGGCAACATTTTAGAAACGGTCAAAGTCGTCATTTTTTTAAAAATTTTTTTTTTTAATTGATAACTTTTTATGTTATTACTTACGTTGATTAACCTTTGAGAGAAAAATAAACAGCGATTTATAGTGATAAATTTACTACGTTCTGCAGGTCAGCGGAAAGTATGCATTTTATTCTAATACCGGCCTTCTTATAATATGCAGGTTGTTGATATTTGCAGTCTAGTAGATAATTGTATATTATTGATGCCTGATAATATAGTCATCATGTTTATGACTTCTTACAAGGATTATCATAAACGCTACAAATCTATACAGTCGTGTTATGACACGACGTAAAAAATCATTTCCACCAGTTGAATATGACGCGCGTATTCGTGTCCGTGATTATTATGTGAATATTATCAAACTCTCGACATAAAAAAAAACCATTTAATGTCATAGAACTAGGTTCGTTAATACGTAGCAAAAATGTAAGCACCGTATTTGCCTGTAATGTTAAAATAACAATAATACATATATTTTTATGTGTAGCTATATTACCTAATACTTATTTCAGAAGTAAACACGAACTTGGCTGTTTGATTTTCAATAGAAGCAGATGAATAGAATACAGATTTCAGTGGTATTATATTATTATAAAATAATTTCTATATAGATATACAAAAATTATAAAGACTTAAGCGGGTTATCGATTTAACACATAAAATAATATCTTCGTTTAGTGTATTGTGTATAAAAACATCTACCTACGATTTTTTATAATTGGTCCAACAAAAACGATCTGAACTGCGTGTTTTTTACTAGAAATATACTTATTATCTCGAATATCAGATTATCAGACTGCTCTGTGAAAATCTTGAAAATATCACATTGAGCTCATATCGATCGTTTTTCGTCGTAAGGTTTCTGATCTCGGCAAGAACAATATAATATAATATAGGTTAGGGGTTTTGTACATATATGGTCATATCTTGTAGACGATATTATATCTTATAATCGATACAATATCTTGCATACAAATATACAATTAAGACACCTACACACTATATTATATTATAATTTTCGACGAACACAAAACATACTGACACTCTTCGTTCTACTGGTTCGGTAAAATAATATTAAACATTATTAAAAAGATAATTCACGCTGAATAATCACAATATAGTTAGTTCGTTATTCGCCGTCGACGATACGACGAGGGAAGAACTCGAAAAAACCTTCGTTATAACAACTGTCTTAAAATCAATTTATTAAATTGTGGTTTTGGATATAATTTTTCTCAGATATAACCTTATACCTTGGTAATGTCGGTTCGATTTTGGCTAATCTGTGTGCAATGTTTCGGGGCGTTTCGAGAGGCCAATTTCCAATTGATATAACTTATACTATAATAGTTATAAGACGACGTTTCCACGGATCGCGTGAATTTTGCGATCGAAAAAAACCACCGTTGTTCGCGTTTATTCTCACACTGACGTACATATAATATGTAAATATTATGTTGTACTTATACGTTATTAAACTAAATATTATTATTATATAATAATATTATATAGGTATTCTTATCCTTTACCACCACTTTTAAACCGTGCAGCGCAATGTGTCTCCACGCTATACGCGCGACGGTGCGTATTCGCAATAAATCGATTTGACATTGAGCACTTTGAATATTATAATATTATATTATACAAACGAAAGCCACGCGAAAAATAAATTGCCAACACTTTAATAATAATGATACATTTATTACGTTTTCGTAGTGTGTGAAACCTACCTATATCGAGTAAGGTAAACATACGAGCATCACGCATATACCTACTGTAATGTATACTATGTGCCAATTTTAGGTATATCTGTATAATATAGGTACTACGCATTAAACATATTCTTTATATTATACCTTTATTCGAAGGTACGCACGTTATATATCGTAATATTGCTCAATGGTAAGAAAATTAGTGTAAATAATTAACTCGAGTAAATCTGTTATTAAACCACAAGATCATTAATTTAGCAAATAATATTATTTTCCACTCACAAATTTAAAGTTAATATGGAAGAATAACTTAGTTTTAAAAGGGTTAATCTACTTTTGAAATTACAGTGAGTGGATCACACAAGGAGGGTTTTGTGCCAATCTATGTAAGAATATTATATAACTACCTTCTGCAATATTATTTTATCAAGAAACGCCAGAATAAAAATTATAGTATTATTGTTTATATATATATTACTTATAAGTAATAGCTATCCAAATTTGAATTATGTACAGTCACCTGGCAGTACAGGTTTTTATCGAGATCGTAATGAAATATTTTGTGTTAACAATTTTAAAAAAAGACCAAGGAGAGGGATTTCAAATTCTGATCCTTTCCCCTTCATTTCGCCACTGAATATTATGTACCTACGGCAATCGACATCCTTTTAGATATGTTGTAAATATATTAAATAAGATCAAATACTTCGGTCCTCAAAAAGAACATTGTAGGATGATACTAGGCACGCCTTGCACGACCGTTCTGCGTGCCAATGAACACGATAAATACATTTCTGTATACTCTTGGCCATTAACATTATAATATAATATGTAATATTATGTATCATAGGGACACAATATTATGTTAATATATGTTTTAGCACGTAACAGTCACTATAACATAGGTAGTGCCTGAGAAGCCAATTGTACTGAAGAAACTTAATATTTTGTTAATTAACGCTGTCGTGCGTGTTATAGGAGAGTCCCTCTGCTGTCACGTATGGAGTTTTGCAGTGTAGTGTCAGTGTGTGGTGGTCGTACGCTGAGAGGCCATAACACGGATCAAAGTGGAATAATAATATGTTTGTTTTGATGTAATAAAAGTGTTTACGGCCATAAATAATTGTGTTAAACTTCCTTACAACCGTTTGACGCCATTCTACCTTTACGACTTTATTTAAAGCTCCGGTGCATAATATTATCAATATTATGGTCACGAGGTCTTAGAACTTTACAGTGTCAGGGTATTAATATCATTAATATGGACAATATGGTCATAATGTCTAAAAGAAACGGACGTAAAACAGTAAACGTATACTATCGTATACCTCGAGCTAAGTTAACAGAGCTGGCCAAATTTTGATTTGGAATCATAGTCATTCATTTTTAGTGTACAAGGGTAAGACATCGTAGTTTTAAGCACACGTGTTACTGTATACGAATGATTTTATAACAAAATGACGAGGAGATTGGAATTAGTTGGGAAAGCGTTCTTTTTCATCAATATAGTTTTCACGAAAAATCATTATGCTAGTTAAGTTGGAGATAAATAGTAGATAAATAGCTGTAAATAATAGAATTGAAGAGTCGTTGAAGTGCTATAACTTGGAAAGCATGAATTTATTTTTGTGTTAGATTTTCTATTGTTTCAAAGCTGCTGTAATGCAGAAGTCCTTATAGGCTTAAGATTTATAAAAAAATTATTTAGTTTTTAGAAATTAATATAATACAATATTATAATATTATGAAGAAAATAATTTCATTTCGTTTTTTAGTTACACAATATTATTATTTATTACCTACTGCGTATCATATTATAGAGCTTAGACACGGCCTATACTAAATATTTTATCATATCAAATTATGGTTTATGTCTACATCAATCCGAACTGCAATTTACAACAAGTCGCATAAAATAATAGTAATTTTATTTTTTATTTTTTTATTAATTAACCCACCGAAACTTAGGCCATTGGGTGGTTTTTTTTAAGTTGTGGGGGAGGGAACTGTAGGTGTAAACACGTGTGTGTAGTTTTGGCAGATTTTTTAGCTGGCACCAGTGGGTATCTGCCATGTCCAGATGGGGGATGGCGGCACTTCTCTCCGGACACCGTGACTTGCCCGAAGAAAAATGCCGTCCGTTAACCGAGGTTTGAACCAGCGCTGGTGTGCGTCACAACCGACGCTTTAGTCCGCTCGGTCGCTCCGTCCCCCTAATTATTATTGTTGACGTGCAAAAAATATAATGCGTCTCGTATAAATAATTATAATAATGCGGCGAGTATAATAATATAATAAAATTATAATATAATAATTATAAATTTTTTGTTTTATCAATATTCGTTCGGAATACGTCTTGACGTGTGTTGGATACGTTTCTCTCGTAACAATATATCGTCAGCAGGCGCTTTTCACGCGTTACAAAATACTCAACGGGTTTGTTTAACTCTCGACCTTGAATTATTGTTATTTTTTTAATTGTCCCGGGTTATTTTTAGGAGGTTAAATGCAAGTACGATATCAAATATTCATATTTACAGCGATAAAACGATGATAGCATATTACGTGCGAATTGAATAATAATTACTAATAAATAATAATATTATGATCATTACGAATAATTTATTATCATGATTCTGCGAGGATATAATATATTTTTTTATTATCGTGTACCTATATACAAAATACACCACTTCGCGCTGTTATAGATTTCTATCGGAAATCAAATAAAACCGATGTTTAAGATTTTAACATTTTTAACACGCTTGCCGGTGCATAATAATAACGACTGGACATAATAGTAGCATTATAGTTATATTATTAATTAATATTTTATATACACTCTCTCGCGTAAAAATGTAGGTGAAAAAAAATACCAAACCATATAGTCGTTTATCTGGAAAAAATATCTCTAACAGTAAATACTGTTAATTAAAAAACCAACTAATCATAATAATTTTAATGAAGGTTTTAAATAGCGGACAAAGAATTTGTTTTTCACACTAACCGTAACTAATACGCCGTACCCATAGATACAACGCGTGAATAATTTTAAAGAAACAATGCAATATTCGAGGTTTTGTCTTAATTATTTAGTATAGGTACTAAACCAGCTCCGTGGTTGACGGTATTCTGAAAAATAATCGTTATTATGTCTTCGAATCGATTCCATTGAACAATATATTTCAAAAAGGTTTTCCGGTGGACGATTACCTATTTTTGGTATTTTAATTGTCGTCAGTAATTTAAAATAATTTTGTTCGAAATATTATAATAGATAGGTACGCATATTTAGTATTAAAATAATTTAATAATGACTATAATAATGTCACTATTATCGTTTAAACGAGTATTATAAAAATAAACGTAGACTGTTCGAATGCGTAAATAAAAAAACCTTGTGCGTAAGTGAGCTCCCATATACAGGATGAATCATCATGCATGTTCACTCCAGTGTTATCCTTTAATAATGAATTTATTCAAATTCTGATTTTTTTAATATTGAAGTGTCTACCATGGTATACTCATACTTAAACAGCACAATATTTTTAAATTATTTGATTTTTTATACCGTTTACGAAGCGACCGATATAAACAAAATTTTTCAAATAAGAATCAGCTATCTTTACTGTAAATTGTTAAGCAGATGATTTTCTTGTTGAAATTTTGATATGTAAAAAAAAATTTGAAATTCCAACGAGTAGTTTCTGAGTTATCCTAAGGAATAGGTAGTCCATGTTATGATAATTATAGACGTATAGATGCATAAATGTGACCTTATTTACCACCTATTTGCTTATAAAATATTAGTGAGGGTCGAGAGACGACGTAACGATATACCGGCCTGCACCCTTATGGCGTATTTATTAAAAAAAATTTAAAAATTTAAATTTTTCTAGATAAGGGTATTTTGGGGAAAGAGTGAAACATAAGGAAAAGGGTTTTCCTCGAAATATTATGAAACGTCGACCACAGTGACGGTTGTATTAATAAATATTAATATGTGATGATAAGAACAAATTGTAGAAATATAAATTTTTCACTTGGGGGTGGGTAAAATTACGCCTGACCCTTTCATAATACTTTATAAATAACTCTTAAATAATTACCGGATAAATGCATGCTATTGACACCTTAATTATTTGCAGCTTTTATTTTTAAAATATCAATGTAGGGAGTGAAGCAGTTTAATATAGATACATCATTGAATGCCGGATTTAAATATAATATGGGACTTATATGATGATTTAAAAAATAAATTTAGTAATTAATCTGATAACTTTTATATTTGAACATACATTTTAAATGGTATATGAAACCAATATCTTAAGTACTACCTACCTATAATCTTAAATTCCTAATTGCGCAAAATGTTTTCATTTCGGTATATATAAGCGTTGAAATGTTCAAAATAATAATTTACTAAACAATTTACACTTTACAGCAAAATAGGGGAGGTTCAATAATTTGAAAAAAATAGTTTGTATAATAGTTACAGTACACTCATTATTTAACAATAAGAAAATCCTAATATTATTTTCCTGAAGCCCCCCCCCCTTTAGGCCTTAGGTACTTAAAAATATTTCACTCTTGCTTACATAATTATATTATAATATATGCAATTAAAGGTAATTTTGTTATTACTAAGTAATTATTACTATTATTAAGTATGTTATTACTTATTATTATTATTGTTTTATAATATAGGTACCTAATGGGTTTACATGTATGATGAATATTTTATTTACTGTAAAAACTTAAACTTAATGCCTATGCATTTAAAGCAAATTTTTTCGTCTAGCACCTCCCTTTTTTCCATTTCTAGATCCACGACAGAAATAATCACATTATAATGTATAGGTAAGTATAGAAAATATATTCATCAAAGACTGCCTTTGATAAGTGACGACAATATTGTATACTGCGCTACCCATTGCCTATACAGGTACCAGCTAAATTAATAATTATTAAATAATAATATTAATAATATACACAAAGTCGCTTTATACGAAAACACTACAATTATGATGTAATTTTCGAATAAAACGCGACGACGACGAAGACGAGTCGTACAGCGGCTGTATCTCTATATTTTAAAATAGCATAAATACAAGGCGCCAGAATTGATCGATCAATCCGACGATTTTATATACTATCGATACTCCCATATTACGATTACAGGGCCGTGCGTGCACATGTTATATACTATATATATAATATTATTCCTTACGTGTGCGAGTTGGATCGTGTGTGGCTTTTAAACAATTATCAACTATCGTGTGGCTTTAGGGAATTTATACGCATAATTATTCGCTCGTACAGTCGTACTTGTATATAGATATATTTATATTATAATAAACTATATTATATGCATATATACTATGTATGTATGTGTTTACGTGGTTATTACTGTTTTTTGTTTGTTGTGCTAAAGTCCGTTTGAGAAAGTAAATAATATCATTATATACATTATATTATTTTAGAATGACGACCGACCACGCAGAAAGCGTGTAAAGAAAGATTTAAAAACAAAATTGTTTTGATTTTATAAATACGTTAATAATTACATATTTATAATTTATATGCGTTGAAAACTCATTCATTGAACTTTTTATTTTATAGAAAACTTTCGATACCTAGGAAAAAACTGAATATTAAGAAAAATGTAAAAAGATGATAGTATATAATTTAATAATCGTGTTGTGTGACTATGGCGCATGTCCAATCAAGATTTTCGAGAAGAATAATTTGATACGTAGTATAATAGTTTAAGTTAAGTATACCTATGCGTGTCCAATATAGTCAAAGTCCTATACGCATAGGCGCAAAATGTGTTGAGATTTGGGGCGGGGGGCTGAAGAATATTTTTTCATATATTCCTTTGCAGTGTTAAATCTTCAGGTTTTTTGGGGGGCTAATACCACACGGTATTTGCGCCTATGCCTATACGCATCGGTATGTTTCGTTAATAGATCTCATATTATACAACTTATTCACTGTTCGATATTGATCTGATACGCATCGATATAAACTCCAATTTCTTCCTTGAAAATCTTGATTGTACCTTCTAATTACTTCGCTCGCATTTTTGTTTTTGAGAGCAAATCACAATAATTTGTGAAAGTTATACGAGTATGCAGCTTGTCAGCGAAGTTAATAATACTGTATTACCATTAGGGTTGCTCTAAAATATAGTAAGGTTTTACGCAAATGAACGTACCTTGGTGTCCGGCTAGCTGTACCCACGGATACCTCTGTTTTTTGTAAGTTTGAAAGAACGGCGTCCACTGGACAATGTTTCTCAATTTTCGCCATCCGGAATGCTAAACGGAAAGAATTATAGAATTAGTAAAAGTATACTTCACGCATTAAATATAATTGTGTATGCATTATACTGCGCATGTAGGGCCAAAGTATATCTGTATATAGTATAGAAAGAGATATAATAAAATTATGTACGTACATACTGAAAAGTCACCAGTCATAAATCATATTTTAATTTTTGATTAAACCAAGTACTTTATTTCTCATGTATAACCGATTGTTTAATTTACGGGATCATATTATTATATAGGTAAAAATGTTCAATAACCGTCGAAGTCGAAGCTATAATAATTCATAAGCAGACTTTATTGTATTAAATAGATAGTTTTAAATTTAAAACGACAGTTGTGGTTTTCCCGAGACGTTCAAAAACATTCAAGCCCCCTTAGTATCCATAACTCAACTCAATCGGTGTTATACTAAACGAACCTATACTTTTGTTCGAAGATAAACAAAAACCATAGACATAATGTAAATATTATGTCTATGGTAAAAACCAACTGATTGATAATGTTGCGTACGTTGACATTTTATGTCTAAATTTCACACCAGCAAATACGTTTAGCTCTGATCATCATCATAACGATTAATTACAAGTGTAGCTATATTTACATTATTCCATCGCGTATAGGTTAGACCGAGTTCAAAAAGAATCAAAATAGCAGTTAAAAAAAAATCACATTTTATCACCTGTGTGCGCTTCGAAATGTCTGAAACAATATGTTTTATAAGTTCGTGCATAATATAATCACGATAATGCATTTATATATATAATATACCACCTATTTAAAGTGACGTTATGCACTAGAAATGTTAATTTTGAGATTATTTTGAGGCTACTTTGCATATGAATTTTTATTACCATAACAAACAATATTATACAAGCAACTACCAAAAACACAATATTTTGGTAGATTGTGTGTATTCTAATATTATAAAACGTACATATTATCGTAATAACAAGTAAGTGTATAATTTAAATTCGTCGGTGAACGCAACGACTGAATTATAGTCCGCGTCGTAAATAGTCATCGTTACAGTTATTGTGGCAGGGAAGGCGTTTGAAAAAAATTCTCTCTAGTTGATAATGTCATTAGTGGACGTCCATTATGTTATTATTATTATAACACAACACAGTCCACAACAATATACCGGGTGATCCATTTAACGTGAGACACTCATTATTTAAAAAACTATTAACGTTTTAGAAAATAGTCTCTAGTCGTTATAAAACCACATTTTTTTAAAGAAAATGTTGATTGTTATCGTTTCATAAATGACGTCTGGCATTTTTAATTAGATACCTATTTAGAAGTAGAATATTTTTTGGAGGTTTTCCAATATGTTGAAATACAATTTTGGATGAGTGGCCTATACTCTATGAGATTTAAGTTTAGGTGAGCGTAGTGGAGTAGTGCACAAGGGTTGGTTCACTCCACTCATCAAAACTAAAAATAGGTACTTATAATTAATATAATAAACTATTACTTGGCCAAAATTTGATTTTTATAGATCGAAATATTCCGAATAATATTCTGCTTCGGAATACGAAATTAATAATGTATTTATGTGGCAATGCTGTCATTCAAAATAGTAAAAACATAGTAAAATTAATATAATTTTTTTCCAATAATGTATTGTTTTGTAAAGACTTAAAATTATGTACAAGAAATATTTTCAAAAACCAAATTTTTTCTGAAATATTGAGTTAA
The DNA here is from genome assembly GCA_016617965.1 of Macrosiphum rosae. Lineage (NCBI taxonomy): Eukaryota > Metazoa > Arthropoda > Insecta > Hemiptera > Aphididae > Macrosiphum > Macrosiphum rosae. The sequence continues at coordinate 33,316 of WHPZ01584875.1, forward strand.
ATGGATCACCTCATATCTATATAATATATTATATATGAACGACATTTCTCAACATGCCCCATTAATACATTACAGTAGTAAATATGCACACTAACACACTTATGCAGCACTTCATTCTATGGAATAGAATATTGAAAAAACGAAACCGAAAACCTGAGAACGGTTCGGGACAATAAGTCCAGTGCGCGTGCGAAAAGAACGGTTCGGTAATTAAAAACTGGTAACTGGTTTCGAAACCGAAATATAAATTAATTTCGGCCGACTTGTATTTCCTGCGGAACTACCTACCTACTATGATACATTAATACCTACCTATATAGTATTACGCCACTAAAATATTAACTGGTACACGTCATATTATACTATGGCGTACGCTATAATATTATTATTAGGTACACTGCCGAATCGTAGCCCGCAAACGGTAAACGTATTTAAAAAAATCGATGAGAACGATTAACTCTTTAGCACGAAATTACTGGCGGGTAGCCGTCGATTAATATATTATAAACATATCAACGAACCGATTATTAATATTATTATTATTTTAATTCGCATCAGATTTCTGCGTCCAATAAATTCGGCTTCGGCTCCAATATATTAGAATAATAATATTACGAAACCGTACGAAACTGTCGACCATCTGAGATCGCTCACTCTTTCCTCTCTCTCACTCTCTATCTCTCTCTTTTATTATCTTTCCCTCTCACTCACACACGCACACATGTGCTGCGTCGTGTATAGGATTCGTTATCGCATGGATATTGGAAAAAACCTATTAATTTTTTTTTCGTCCGCTTACATACGTAGTTTGACCCGGCTTTGAGAATTACGTGTGCGTGTGCAAAACCGAATCCTCCGAAGGTTTCCACGAAACATTTTTACGAAATCGTATACTCGAATACATGAGACAGACGACTGTTCTGGCGTTTACATGTTTGTTTTTTCCAATCGTAAAAAAAGGCCAGCTAAACAATGCCAAATCTGTTAATTTATGTTGCATAGTTTTGCATAAATATTAAGGTATTTTTTTTCGCTTTTTGAGACATATACTAGGATTATTTTGAGGCATGTTTCTTTTTTTTTTTTTTAATTTTAAATAACGCTTATAAAGTCGACAGTGTTAGTTATACTTTTACCATTTAGATATAGGTATTAAAAACACGTAACAAAATATTGCCTCTGCGATTGAGTCGTACCAACAAAAAGTATTGTCCGTGAATTATGTAACGTCGTTCTTATTTTAAACGCTATTTATTTGATTTATTTTTAATACATTTTAAAAATCAAGCAGCAAGAAAATAATTTTTAGTACCTATTTTTAGAGCATATTTTATGGTGCTTAAAATCAAAAGTGCTTGCATATTTTGTTATTATTTAGGGTTATGATATGATGGGCTCTGCACTAGTAATTTATTTATTAATTTATTTATTTTACAATACTGCAGGACGAACTCTTTAATACATGCATATATAATAGTCATAATTTTCTTTATAGCAATGATATATATATTATATTATTATAGTCACATTGTCACGATGATTTGTATTTTCGATCGAAAAACATTACTCAAGCGGTGGTTTCAACGATTGCTCGGTCAAATCGTCAAATCCTCCAGGCATATACCACCTCTACACGCCTTATCAAGCCTAAACTACAATACAGAGACGTACCGTTTGAATGCTCTTCAATGAATAAAATTGACTTTCAAAAAGTTTTATACAAAGGTACATACCTAAATGGATGACAATGATGGGTGTGCAACATCTATACGGAACGATAACAACTGTTGTCAACAAATTAAACAAATTTACAGGGTGATTCACCATACATCAGCGTCCCCTTTTATTTCTTTCTTTTAATAATTAATTTATTCAAATTGTAATTTTTGTAATTTTTATGTATACATATTACAGGTATATTTTAAATTACTTAAATTTTATGTAACATATCATCAGGAGTGTTCTGTGACGATATAAACTTCTTTTTTTTGCAGTGAATTGTCTTGTAAATAGTTTTTTGAGTAATTAAAATATTAATATAGGTACCTAGACAGTAGACACCTAGTATACTTTTATATCATTAAATCTCCAAAATTTTATTCAAACCCATTATCATGAACTGATGGACAATATTGTTCTTTGGACAAAATATTTAATAACTCGGAAATTACTCGTTTGAATTTCAATTTAGGTACATCAAACAATTTAACAATTAAATAATTTACGGTAAAAAAGAGTGATTCCATTTGAAAAAAAATAGTAAGTTTGTATCGCTACTGGGCACTCCTTAAATGCAGTAAAAAAAATCTTGACACGTTGAAAATACGGTATTTTAGTATGATATATTATGCACTTTAAAGTTCGAAAACCCAGAATTTGAACACATGCATTATCAAAGTAAAAGTGTGGTGGTATGGGGGGGAGTCGATAATACTCGGAGAATCACTCTGTATATTATTATAAAATGAGTATAATAATATGTAACGCGCGCGAAAACGTTTTAAAAGTCAAGTCGTCGTCGCGCGCGTTTCGATTCCTTCGCGGCAGCGGAACGACGGAAAAAAAACACACAAACACACTCACATTCCCACGAGCATACTAATGTGTACAATCACACGGGACTCGACTTATCCACTATGACTATAGCTCTAGTGTGTGTGTGTGTGTGTGTGTGTGTGTGTGTGTGTGTGTGTGCGAGTGTATACAATATAATGATTTTATTTTATCTTTATTTTTCGCATGCTCGGTGTGTGTGTGTGTGTAGGCGTCGACGTGTGCGTATTTAATATAATGAACACTATGCATTATTTATTTGACACACAAGTCGTCGTTCCTATATTTAGATGATATGTGTACGTGTACGATATAATATAATACAATATATCGTCGTACGCAATATTATACACGGTCCATCTGACACAAACGTGTAGTACAGGTCTGCAAATGCCGCCACACATGACGACGGCACGGCGACGTATATAATAATAGTAATGTACCTAGGTAATATGTATAAAACATAATATTATACAGGGTGATTCGCCAAGCACTCTCATCCAGATTTCTATTCTTAAATATTTAATTTATTCAAACTCTGATTTTTGAAATTTTTAACTATATCAACTTGAAGACCCGTGCAAATTGTTGACATTTATTGTACCTATAACTGGTAAATGAGAGTGTAAATGTAAACATATTTTGTTTTTCAATTGAGTGCCCCTTCCCCTTCTCCCGTTTTTATTGCAGATTATTTCGGGGATCATTTTTTTGAACATTTAATTGTTTTCATACCAGATAACTCAAAACGAGTAGTTCCTCGGTTATTAAACTGTTTATACGTGGGATAATATACAGTCATTAAAAAAGGTTATATAAATATGGATGGTTATAATATTATTGGATTTAATATTTATCATACTAATTGGACCATTTTTTTTAAATTATAAATGTTGATAGATCTATTAATTACTAGAATTTTCCTATCATCATAGTCCCCATAATATCTTTCAAACCTAAATGCCTCTATTATCTTTAATTCACTAAGTTAAAAAGTCAGAAGCTACTCGTTTGAATTTTGAAATAGATCCGTCAACATTTTCAGAAAAATTATTCCCCAAAAAGTTAAATATTAGAAAAAGGGATTCCTCATTTGAAAAGCAGAAGTTTATACCTCTAAAACTGGAGTGTCCAAGTACCTAGTACAAAATATCTCAAGAATTTGGTCATTAAGTTCGTTTAAAAATTTAAAAATCATACTTTGAAAATTACATTATTGAAGAGAAAAAAAGGGGTGAACATGGTTGGTAAATCACAATGTATACATACTATTATATTATGTTAACAACTGTATATAGCTGTATCGCTGTAGTATATATATGCCGGGGTAGAACCTCTGAAGCGTTAGGTGATTATAAAATAATATATTTTTTTATATTATAATTCCGGCCACGCCTCGGAAAGAGACTTTATCCGAATCGATTTCATGGGAAAATCCATTTGCGTTTAAATTTTACGACATAATTACACTTCGGCACTGCTGTATGTATGTGTACTATACACGTGTATATACGACCTAACCGAGCGCCTGTAAGTATCATATTATAGGTACCTACATTATGCACGTTGGTTTATACCAGCTTTATTGTACGCGTGTAGTATAATATAATCCACATTACAGCTATAGGTGGTTCGAGTGGCGAGTACGCCGATTTAATAAATTTTTATCGACTTCCCAGGGTAATTTTCGTATTTTTCGATATTCCTCATACCTATCTACTTTTGTATAATATTATGTTATCGTAATTGGTGTACGTACTGCGCATCCGCAAACGACCGTCGAGGTCCGGAATATTTTATTCGTAGGTAGGAATTAATACAACCTACGACTATAATATTATATGAAATACGCGTATATAATGGTATTATATTCGTGTAATACATTATAACGTAATGAAATACACGTCGACGCCGTGCGCATCTAAGCGTCTTCACTTTAAAAATATTTTGTTTTTAACGGCACACATTTTTATAAAATGTAAAATTTAATAAAGCTGCAGGTTATATACATTAATTACTAATTAGACAGAACTATACCATTATGCTTTCGTTAAATATTAAAAATATAAACAAACGGCCCGATAATTGACTCGATTAAAACAAAAACCAATATTAAATAATTGCACAATAGTAATGTTCGAGAGTAAAATAACCAGCAATAAATAAGTATTTAGTCGGTGTTTTCTGATGCTAAAATGTTAGGTAATTTTATGTATAAGAATAATAAGTAAAGAGAAAAACAACGTATTCACTTACAGTATTATAATATCTATATGCGTAGGTATACCTACTGGATTTACCTACGCATATAAAATATGCGAAATTAAAATACACAGTAATAAATATATAATATTATGACTTAGCGGATGCTCTTTGTAATACTATAATGTTATAGTGCGACGTACGGATGTGTCTAAGAAATATGAAAAACGCTTGTATACGAGTGTACAGCACTACAGTATACACCACATGACCTGACTTTAGGGAAAATCGATTTTTACGATAAAACATTTTTATTTTTTTACTGTTTCGACTGAACTCGGTTTGTAAAAAAGGCTCCGGAAGAATACGATACACAATAAGCCGTGACGATACTCTGACCAGTGACCATACTCCATGATGCTCTGTCCCGGGATTGACGACAGTGCGTCTCGAGTGCTCGCGCACGAGCTGGTCGTCTAGCTTAAAGAGATGATTCATCACATTCTTATTTAGACCAATCGTGTCAAGTGCACAAATGAAGAGAAACGTTGCATAAAAAACCCCTTCTCCTCCCTCCAAAAAAATGTGTATTTATTTATTTCAACTTTATAACATAACATTACATAATTGATTTTATATACATACTAACATAAACGAGATGATACGACCGAGGGTTGCACGTGCACCGTCGTACATCCCTCCGGTATTACATATGTACAACAGGTGTGTATATAAATATGCTTCTGCGCCCGCTGAAGCTGAACTTTAATCCTAATAAAATATTATAATATTCAATGGTTTTGATGAATTTTTTTGATAAAAAAAACACAACTGAACAAATAATCATTACCTATTTTATCACGTATCAGTTATATAGTTGTGTCATTATCATAGACTATAGTCTATCCGTTTTAATAAAATAACATTTTTTTAAATATAAATATTGTATTTGTAAGGTACCTACCTAAAAGTTCAATATATAATGTTTGAAACAGACGTATTATGTTGAGAATACAATTTTGATATTTCTATGCAATCTGCACGTGAATGGCTTCGAATATGACTTAGTCCTTATGATTATCGGACCAACTAAAGTTTTGCACCTGCTAAAATTCAATGGAATTCAGCCAAATGCGCTTTAAGTAAGCTTGTTGCGGGAATAAAGTTTGTTGGAGTCTAACTACAATTTAATATGAAGTAAATTAATACAATTTATAATTTTCATAGTGTTCTATATTTTATTGTATTTTATTATTTCATACATTTGCGGGTTGAATGTTAATGACGATAGGTATTTCAAGGCTTCTAGCCCGAAAATAAATCGCAATACTATTTTCGCACAGAACGTCTACTTACGTCCACCTACCAACCTAGAAATATTTTTTAATGCTAATCCCAATTAACATAATAATCATAGTGTTGTGGTAACCTATGTACGGTTTAGTTTCAGAGGCGTTTTTCCGTTAAACTACTTGATTTATTATACACGAATTGACAATGCATCAAAACCATCATTAACCACGTGTAATACAATACATATAATAGTGTTGTGTATTAAAAAAAAAAATGTTTGATTAATGGTTAAATGAGTCGGACAAGATAGAATTATTATAGAATGCATAATATAGTTCGCATGGAATTCAATAATACGATACGTAGTCTGACGCAGACTGTTATTATACGAATAATAAATTGGGTAGGTATATTGGCAAACGAAAAAAATATACAAAATATATAGACATAGGTATGATACCTACGACTTAGGTATAGCACGTATTGTTACCTATGGAAAGTATTATGTATAATAATAATATATTCAGTCGAAAAGTGTTTGTAATCGATTATTGTGTATACATAAATAAGTATACCTAATATATTATTATAATACCTATGTCCTATATACGTATAACACCAGTTAAGTCTCGCACGGACACAAGTGTGACACATTTTTTTTCGTCTGAGTTCAATTGGAATGGAAATTTAAATCGATATCGATTTCATCTCGAGTGGAATATAACACACATACATATAGATACCTAAGGTATATAAAGGTGTTGCAGCATTGTGTAAAAATGTATTCAACAATACTGTATACATAAATTATTATTTTATTTTAATGTTGCTTTTATAATATTATGATTATAAAATACGACACAAGCGTATCTTCGTCGAGCATATCGAGTGTGCGTCTATAGCACAAACTGATGATTGAAAATCAAAAGATGTAAAATTATTGTATGGCCATGGGTCGTATCGTAAATAGATGTGACACAATAAATCGGTTGCCAATCATAAGCCAGCCGACACCGGTGACCTGCAATATTTTTAAAAAAAAGTTGATCAGCCTAAAGTACCTTGGATTTGTAGTTGCTCATAATAATATGACGATAACTAATTTCAGTACTATTCTGTGTCCACTGTTCAATATTCCAATGGGTCTTTATGTGTCCGAGTACGCCGAATCCTTTTTTTTTTGGTGGGGAGGAGAGGAAGGCTTAAACTTTAATTATGTTTAGCAATATATTATTTAATTATATGATATTTTGCACTTGTCTTTCGTTTCGTGACTGACTTCGTGTTGCTGACCTGCATCCACGAGGATCCACGAGCATCCACGAGGTTATCGAATTGAAAAAATGTGATTCGGTAGTTATGTGCTACTACTGATATTTTATCTACTGTATGGAAAAACATTGAATCATGATATGTATTTAAAATTGTGATTTAAAATAATATATCAAAGAGGTTGCTATGGTAACGTAATTATATTATACATAGGTTGCTAAGGGCAACCTAGGTTCTGTAAAGCGAAATTATTTAGGTAACGTAATATTATACTGTGCATCGGTTGCTAGGAGCATCCTAGGTACTGCAACGTGAAATTATAACGTTTTAACGTAATAATAATAAGACATTAAAACATTGTAACGAAAAATCCACCACGATTTCGAAGAAAACCAAAGATGTATCCACCCTAAAAAATTTAAGATACTAATAATCGGAAACAAATACAGTCAGTCATAAAATTACGTTGTTAGTGTGCAACAACAACAACAACAGCTGAGAGTTTAGCGAGTATACTTTAATTTATTACCTATTAACATAATCTTATAAAATAGCCCGCAGGTACGTTATTTTAGCGAGCTGTTGATGGTCGCAGCGGGATGGAAAAGGAACCGACTAGACTTCTACCATTGAAATTCAGGCAACGGTAATAGATTCCAAGTAAATTTTAGTGTTTAAAAAATCTTTTTCATATAGTTTTTATAACGATTTAGTATAATTATTTTAAGACGAACTATATAGATATCTATATACTTTTGTTTTCATAATCGAAAGCAAGTCTCATTTCTAAAAGCCTTAATGATTTGAAGTTCATAATCAAGGGGAGTGTTTAACAGCAATTTTTGAGTTTTTTTCGCAACTAATTAAGATTAAAAAAAAGCGGGTAAGTGGATTTTGCTCTGCTGTATAGTAGGTTACAAGTGCTAGGCGCTTCCTATTCGATCTCGTTCGCGATTATTAAAAATTCAGGCTTCTACTAGAATTGACCTATCAATATTATACCATTGATTCTAATTACTAAGTATTTATAATAAATTATATTACTATTATTATTATTTAAACTCGCATATCAAATCAATCAAATCGTCAGACATGAAGTTGATGTGCAAGATATATTGTCATATATCTTATAATCAATTCGGGTAATAATATTTCCTTTAATTTGGGAACGTAAATAAACTGCGTATACATTTTTCGACGATAACACGGTGTATATCAAATTTAAAGACAGATACTAACTTATCATATATGATATATTATACAGCAGAAATTTTCTCAGCCAGTTTGTTTTGTCAGAAATTCCCGGTGATCCTAAATGATATGAATATGCAGATTATTTAGCAGATAACTGGATACGTCAGACACAATGTGGTGTTAAAAAAGGTTGTTGATAAAAACATACCTTTTTGCGCAGATGGAACTAGCCCAATACAGATTAATGTAAAACGTATAGATCGTAGCGCGAATACCTCTCTCCATAATAGGAACATATCTACCTACACGTCGTACAATATTATTATTGCAGCAGCTACAGTATACACGAGTACCTACATTATGTTGTTGTTATTATTATTATTATTATTATCATCATTATTCCTGTAGTGGGAGGAGGACGCGCAGCACACCATAAGGCAACCGGTCCGTCCCCAGCTAGGTCGATCGAGCGCGCGCGCGGACGGACTCTGCCCAGAAGACTGCTCTCCGGTGCAAACAGGTGTGAATGACCTGTACCGATGCCAATCACGTCTATGCCACCGCCGACCAAGTCCGAACTCGGTGATTTGCGCACTCGCACGCACAGGTGGTTGAGACTCGACAACGACGACGATGATAATAATAATAATTTGTCGTCGCCGCCGCCGCCGCCGCGTTACGTACCTATGTAAGTACTTACGACGTGTGTATTATGAGCGTGTACGAGCGATCGGCTTTTACACGGGTCATTACGACTTGCTAGCTAGGCGGTGGTGGAGAAGATGTGCGACAACCCGCGTGTGACAACTATTAAACGCGGCCCGCACCGACGTCGTCGACGTCTGACGGGTTATTATTTTATTATTATCACGTCATTATCGTTATTATCATCGCCATTACATTATGATTTATAATAAATTATCGTCGTCATATAGTCAGCGATCAGACGCGTGTACGGATGAGCTAGGAGTACACCGTGCAAGAAAGTTTTTCTGAATGGTATACCTACGCGACACGTCACATAAAAAACGCGAACAAATTACAAAACAACAATCGGCATTACGAAACGTCGTCAATAGAAGAGGCTCACCTAAAATTATGTTGTCAAACTTACCATCCTCATATTATTATGATAGTATATTATACCATAATATTATAAGCAAGTGGAGTAGGTATATACTATATACCGCAGGATGATTAATTTACCAAGTACGTACGCTCGCACCAATTTTTCCTGTAATACCCATCTAATGAATATATTCAAATCCTGATTTTTCGTACTGCTTAAAGTGACAATACAAACCTCTTTTTTTTCAAATGAGAATCCCCATTTTTTACTGAAAATTGTTTAGTGGTTATTTTTTAATTAATTTTATCTCGAGAAAATTTTACTTTCTTAGATGAACAGCAAACCATTACAATAATCAATATAACTATTTGGAATTTAAATCTCATAATACAACAACGTTAAAAACTTTAAGTGTGAAATAAGTGACTAAAATTGACCCAGTCATATCTATAATAAGTGACTATTGAGTTCCAACCTATTGCGTATTACAGTCCAGTAATAAATAAATTCAAAAGGCTTATGTAGCTGAAAATCGGTTGTTGGCAACAGAGTACTTCCGTTGTATAAACATTACCGTGGGAGTGAGCTAAGGATGCGTTTGTGACATATGGGCACATTATGAGTATATTCGTTTGTGTGCAACAACGAATTTAAGATGCGTGTGGTGGGTATATGTGAGGTAGAGAGGGCTTTGTCAAATCATCAAGCCACGTTGTACAATTTTTATTTTCGATCATGGCACGTAATCTTATAACAATTAATAAAACGTTTAGAACGGAAAAAACGACAGCGCTTATATAGGAGAAAACAGCTAAATATGGTTTTGGGACGGCTATGTTTTCGCTTAAAAAAAAAATAATAGTAATAATAAATAAAATAATAATATTATTATACATCGTCACTATTGTCGTCGACGTCGTCGATCATTCGGATTCTGGCCCGGCGCCGGTGAAAGACGACGGCCAGACAAGAATATTTTTTTTCCAAAACAATTGAGGTGAAAGTCAAAATATTGTTTGTATATGCCATACACGAGTCACGCGGTTGTTGATAATGGTCATTTCTTATTAATTTTTTTCCACACGTCTGTCTAACCAAAAACACCCAAAGCGAATGTATATGCAATAGGCATATGTTTTAGGTATATGTTTACAATAATACAATGAAGCCAATATAAAATTGTTTGTCTCATACATATAGGTATATTAGCCTATATTGTATTATTATATTAACGGTATAAAGGCACTTTTTAACGTGAGTACCTATATATAATTTGTAATTAATTAAGTTACCAATAATAAGTTGAATATAACATAATATTATGTGATTAATTATCATTCGCCAAATTTAAATATTGATAAACTTGATAGTATTTGAAAAATCATAAATTTAAACAAATCATACTCATAATATTATATACGAGTCATGCGGTTGATTACGATGTTCATTTCTCATTAATTTTTTTTCCATTCTTCTGTCTAACCTATAATACCCAACGTGAATGTTCTCTGCGAAACATCATTAGTTTAACAGTAAATATTGTAATATAAAAGTGAATAGTAAAATGTTTTATTGTATTTTACTGACCATTATATTTGATTAAGTAATAAAATATTTATTATTAATTATAATTATTACTTTTTTGATAAAATTTTGAAATCTTTTCAAACATTACAACAGTGTATAATAAGACATTATGTAGATAGGTACTCTTTAATATTTATCATGAAACCAATACAAAATAATAATATAAAATTTAATTGTTACATGTACCTATATTTATTATTATATTAATGATCTATATCGTTTACTCCACAATTCAACCGATCGTTTTTCAAACGGTTTTCATAAAGAGAAAAACTTTTCCCCTTTTTTTCAAATTGAATATTTTATGTGCGTCGAGTGTTTTGTGGTATCTCCAATTGAAACATGTTCAATATTATACAAACATTGAAACATGTTGTTTATATAGTAATATTACACATAATAATTATAATTATTATTCCATGTCTTCGTGCAAATATCCGATGTCGCTTTTGGGTTGATTATATTTTATTACAATAATTCAACGTCTGCGTGCAAACAGCGGTTGACACTTTTGGGTTAAAATAATAATAATTGTTAAAATAAATAATAGTATACAAATACGTTTGGCGTATCGGCGAAAATATAGGTATATAAGTACGTGACTCTACCACACCTGTGCAAATACGATAAAAACCTCCATATTAAAAAATACAAATAGAAAACGCAATACGTGGCCTGCCTATCGACCGATAAATATTGAAAAATCTAACCAATCGGCGCATAATATATTAATTTAATTTCAATGCATTCTTCGAGGAAATATATAACGGATAGAAGAGAACATACAGCCGATAGTGTTCATCCGGGTTCGCCCTATTGAGTTCATAATTTGTAATAAAATTAATTTTGAGTATGATTTTTATAAAAAGTTATTTGAAGTATAGGTGCAATCAAAAAAATATAAAATACAAAATATACATTAAGTTTATCTTAAATAAAACTGAAAGCATAAATTTATTTTTCATGTATCAAATAATCGGTTAACTAATACAGTACTAATAGCTACAATAAAAATAATTAATAATTATTAAAGCTTTTATCTAATTAATACGGATAAGGGAATACTACTATTAATTTGTTTTACGTATACCTACGTCCTCCATATTATATTTTGTTCTTGCAGTAAACACATTTTAATTTTAAGAAAATGTTTATAGATCAAAGTTTTATAGATACCTCCGATATAATATTTAATTTTATAATGGCAATATATTTTTGGTTTTACGTTTGATAGGTAATGGCGTAATGCTAAATACAGAAACTTTGTTGAATATACTTTTTTACTGTTACTTAGTATACTTGCATTAATTTCAAAAAACAATATACTATGAATATTTATTGAATTTGAATAAATTGTATAAATATCCATTTAAATGGGTTTATCGTGTATTCTCGGTTTATACGGAAGTACACGACGGTTTACTCTGTGAAAATATCACTTAAAATTTCATGAGAATAATAGATATACAATTATCTCGAAAACTTATAATCGAGCTTGTCAAACAAATGGTTGATTTGTTTCGGAGAAATGTTCATAATGATGTTTATATTACTAATATAAGATACCAATTTGTTACAATAATAATTTATAACATGAGATATTATTATAATATCCATTATATTGAATTTCAATTAGAACGCCGTATCAGACTTATCGTAAACAATATATTATAATAAATCAATTTGACTTAAACATTGATTGATATATGTATTTTGTACATAATCAGAAACAACAACGAAGCGCAATGATAATTAATATTATATACGACCAGGCTAAGTATGTATAATCATATCATGGCGCGTATAGTTTCAGTAAATCCATAACGAAACGACAAATAAATAATAATAATATGCATTATGCATAGCATAATATTATTATTATGCATAGAACAAATCGTTCGATTAAAAAAACTATGTCATAGACTACTAAATAATAATGATAATGGATAATAATATTAATAATAATACCATATAATTGAATTACATTATATATGAATACACGACGACGTACCCATGTGGCGTAGTTTTTCGAGATGAGTAGGTACCGAAAACGTAATGGTCCTAGGTTGAACTAGGCGTGGGAAATATATTATTAAGTACCCATAATGTACGAGTTAAATACCTAAGCTTCGAGATTAGATATTCGATTTCGAGATTACAATTTAATATTGTATAATATGTAGACGCGCACGGCGATTTTCAATATATAGGTACCTGGTACACCAATAGTATATAGGATGTGTACCTCATGCACCCGAGATATTATATGACGCTACATATTTTAATATAATATAATATAATATAATATATCTTATTATATCATGTTTTATTTTTATTATATAATTATTCAAAGTTCAAACTGTTACAATTTTTTTTATCAAATACTGACATTATTATTTGTAATTTGGTCACTTATTTTAATTAAATTTAGTTAGTTTTTCCTATAATTTAGTACTTTTTGGTAGTACCTTCTTGCTACAATAATCAAATATACTAGGTCCTTCGATACTCTTTAGTGACGCCTATGCTGTACAGTGTACATTATTATATTCATGATGTCATATTTTATTGTGCATGGTTTTATTGTGCGATGTGTGCCAATAATATATGGTTTTTATTTTTTTCCGTTAAAATTGAGGATCGGCAAGCTGTATCGGTCATCAGATTCGAGACTGAAGAGAGAAATAAAAAAACCGTGGCTATCGACCAATTGTTTGTACTACTACACGTACTTATAATATAATAATAACGTTCAATAATATCCTGTTTCCAGCCCTCGGCCGTCTTTTTATCTCCGATGAATATACCAACACACTTTCATGGCATGTAACAAATAACAAAAATAATACCGTCTTGAATACCAACTTATGACATATTAAAATGATGTTATAAACAAATATAATTTATATATATATACAAAGATGGGTAAGTTAACAACAATTATTTGTATTTAGGACTTAATTTTGAATTAGTAAAGCTAAGTTAAGTCACCGTCAAGAACGTTAAGTTAATAGTTAACAAAACAATATATATTCAACTTAAATAGATTAAAGTTAATATAGAGAAACAATATTAGCTTATCTTAGCTAAAAGGAGTTGGTTAATTTTTTTTTTATTAGCGTCATATATTGAAATATGTGATTTATGTAACTTTAAAAATGTGTACATAACTTTAATATTTTTGTAAACAATATCTAGGTGGGGAATTCGAAAAAAAATTGTCTACATGCATCAAAGAATTAAAACTACATAATTTTGCGGCAAACGATAATAATATTATATACCAATATAATATTATATTTATGTGGTCTGAGCGACTCACCGGGGGCCATTAGAAAAAATAAAAAAAATTCGATTTAAATACGTTCTAATTGTGTAATTTTCGACGCGATTAGCCGACGTTGCCAATTAACAATCACGTCCATCCAACAGATTATTTTTGAGGGAAAAGGGGAGGGGAAAGTCATGAGAATTTGACAGTTTTATAACGGCTTTGGGTCCTGGATCCCGATATTTACCTACTCCGTCGGTCGTGTCTTAATTAATTGCTATATTACAGCGAATAAAAACGCTCGAGGGGTTACCGGGTGCGCGTATAATAGGCACCTATGTATGATAGTGTGGTCTTTAATTTTTTTTTCAAATTTACGTCAACCATCCGTCCATGACCCAAAAAATAAAATATTATTATATGTTATACAACTTTTGCAGATCGTGCTCAGAAATTAAAAACAAAATCTTGATATACTTGCGGCAAACCCTGCAAAATGACTCCTAACGGTCGAAGGAAACCCATGGAATGCCCATCACCTCCTCACTGTGAGTTCAACGTGAATCTCAGATTTAGGTCTTCTCAAGACTTTAAAACGCTTGTATTTTTTACGGATTTCATCGCTTTCGCAATAGTGTCACTACTGGCCAAGTATTATTTAATAATTTACCAACAACACAATAGACAATACTGAAATTATATAATATATTGTATTCTATTGTGATACATCGTGACAGGGAGAGAATTTATACTCAAATGTTTTTATCCTATTGCAGATAATCCCTCAAAAGGTGGTTGCGTTGTCATACAAAACATATAAAAAAAAAACCCAAATCGTTTTATGATTTTTCCCTATAATTCTCCGTCTTTCCGCATAGGCATTAATAATATATCAGAGCGCGGTTTTGCACGTCAAAACGTTTATGATGATAACCTACCGCAACGATTTATTGTTTTACTTCCTCGCGTCCCCATACTTCATAATATACATCTCATACCGCAAACACGACTGCATTACACGTTATGTCGTTATATTATGTTGTGTGGATATTTGTAAGTACATATTTCATACACATGCACGATAATTCGCATCGGACGAATGTGCGTCTCGCGTTTGGTCTCGGTGCACGCGAAAACAAACAAACGATAAATAATATTGTAAACACGCGGTATTATTATTATTATTATTATTCCCGGTGACCTCTCGTCGTCGCGTTCGGATATAAAACGAGATTGGATGAAAAAACTGGTCTGCCCGCAGTCCATATTATATTATATCACTATAATGTACGTCTGCGCGCGAATAACGTCTTCATCGCAAACGTTACGCGCCCGCTTGCACTTGTGTCACATGATTTCGGTAGGTATGTAGGTACTGCGATCAATTTTTTCGTCGTCAAATCAACATAACGTAATATTGATTGCAATGTGTCAGTATATATCGGCAGCCTCGCGCGCGTTATAATATTATGATGCCCGACATATACCGTACACGATTTAATTACTATCGAGACGACTTAATGGCTATTGATTATATTATTACCCAGTTATTACCATACGTTAGAGGAACAATCGATATACCAGACCTGTGGGTGGAGAGGGGGTGAGAGAAGCACGAAGTTCGACTGAAATCGATCGTACAGAGTCGCCTCGGGTTTTCGTAAAGTGGACGTCATGTCGCGTTGTCTCCGCCTTCCAAACGGACGACGTAGGAAATTTGCGTTCAGCCGTTTCGATTTTAAGTTTTCAGTCATATTACGGTGAATCAAACTATATAATATTATCAAAATCAAGAACAAATACATTATCTGTGTTAATCCCTCGTTGATTTTTTGAGATACTTTAATTCTTAAGCGAGTTATAATATGAGTATTTTCAAATATTAATAATAATATATTGTTACATATTCCGATACTCGTAATTTGGTTAAAAATTAAAATATCGTAAAAAATCTACTTAGAGAACACGGAAAATATTGTCATTACCTTTGAGTTTGACAATGGGCCAATTCACAGTAATATTTAAGCTAACTAAACAGAATTGGAACTGCTGTGCGGATTCATTTCGTTGTGTTATTACGCGCGTATTAGTCAAACGGAGACGACACGTAAAGGTTTAGGACGGAATTTTATTTCGACATTTGGAAGGTGGACACCAGGAAGAGTTTGACGAGAACAAAAATGCCGAAACACTGAGAAGCGATACGTATATAACCACGTGCGTGTACTGCATGCAGCGATGATCGTGAAGTACAACGGAATAATATAACGTACACGTACCCCCCCAAATCTGAAATGTCCAATAATTTTTTGCTATATTAGTTAAATTAGTACTCGATTTCTGTGAGGTTCTGATCAGGTTTTTGTAATTCCTGCTCTACCAGTTTGCCAGGAAAGTGGAATTTTCCCAGGGAGAAGCTGGTTTTTGTTTTAATTTTTTTCGAGTGGGATCGAAAATACCATCGAGTATTGTCGAACAGCCCAGCAGTGACCTAATACTAACTCGTCGCGCTCCATGTACATCAACAACAATTATGATAATAAAGTCTCTCTCGAGCGATCATTGACGTCATACGGGTTTATTAAACTAAACAAGTACAGTATTACTATCGCGTCATTAAAATATATTATAATATATAATAATACCGTCATTTATACGGGCATTTGTCATTGGCGCAGAAGGGGCCAATAAAGTTGTACTTTACATCGTTTGATGTGCGAGTATGTTAAATTTAATATTAAATTAAAAATATGTACTATACAGCCTGAAGATGAGAGAATAGGAAAATTTGGAATAATGGCAAAATCGGTAAGTACCAAGGTATATGCGTTCGGGACATTAAATAATATTATAAACGAATTTTAACTGGCATTTTATCGTTATAGTCTAACTCTAAATCATCTTAACGGAGTGTACATAGTAGGGTACAGCCTGTCAGGAGCAGATTTACCTATGTGACATAAGGACTTTTCTTATGGGCTCTTACTGTTGGTGGCCCTGAGACCTAAGAAGTCACTGGGTTCGTTTTTAGTTTTTTTTTTTATGATTTATATAATAATTATATTGGTAGGTAAAAATGTGTGAAATATTTTATCATTGATACTCATTACTCAATTACTTTTATTGCTAGTATATTATAATATTATTATCTGTAGTAAACCGATACTAATATTATTTTTAATATATTATTGTATAAATGTATGGGAAAATGTTATCAAAATGTTGGTGGAAACTGGGAAGTGACAATTATTGAAATAGATATATGATATACAAATAATGATGTATATTATAGTATATATATGTTAAACAAATTAGTTGCATCAGTTAAATAATTGTGGTTCACATTTGGTGTGGCGCCATGGTGGTATTCGTGTGATTTGCAAGACATGTGTCTTTTAAACATTTTCCCTATAACATAAAATTGCCTATCCGTGTATGGTATGTATATAAATTGAATACAGTGTGTATCATGAATAGTTGTCACAAAACGTAATCTCTAAGTAAAATGATCAGATCTTTGTGATATTCTGCCACTTTCTGAATTCAGAAAGTCTTCGGCCCGTCAAAATGTAATGCACATGTTTATTCAAAAAATGTAATGGAAGTAAAAACCTCGTTTAAATTCATGGTGTAAAAAAAAAATTAACAAATTAACTTCTTGTCTGCGGGCTAGATACAGTTTTTCCGCGGGCCGCATTTGTTGAGCCCGGCTCTATGTAGGTATATCACGAATATACAACAATTATATTATTATTATAAAACGGCGAACCACACGACGAGGTGAGAACCGTAGCGAAGTGTTATGGCCATTGCCATACTATAAAAATAATAAATATATAGGTACTTATATAACATTACACGCGTAGGATATACTGTACACTATACAATATACA
The DNA here is from genome assembly GCA_016617965.1 of Macrosiphum rosae. Lineage (NCBI taxonomy): Eukaryota > Metazoa > Arthropoda > Insecta > Hemiptera > Aphididae > Macrosiphum > Macrosiphum rosae. Next base: position 51,650 of record WHPZ01584875.1, read on the forward strand.
GTGTGTGCCGACCAAATCGTATAATATAATATTATATAGGTGTAGGTAATATGAAATTTCAATGCACATTAACATTAAGTGGTGCTAAGTCTCCGGCGGGGACGATTTAGTGACGTTATTTAAAAAGCTCTCGTTTTAAATCCAATTAGTCCGGGGCGCGGTGATTTTATAATTTAATTTGCATATAAGTAATATAATAATATGAAATATTAATATAATACATTATGCCGTGTACGCCGTTCGATCTTGCGTATAATATACATAATATGGTATATACCGGTGGTACCTATATTATATTCTATAGTTACGGGTAAAACGTTTTAAGAAAAAAAATCACATACACCGAGTCAATTACGCAAAGTGCGGATAGTACCTACCTATATATAATGCAGTATTATATTATACGCATGTACGCGCGAGGCGTACATTATAATAAAAAAAAATAATGAATTTTAATTATATTTTATATTACACGCATACATAGGTATATATAACGCGCGTGCTGCTGTTGATAATGACTAACTCGCAAGCTGTGCCTTATAATAATATAATAATGGACGTCGATGGCTTTTGAAATGCACGCGTATAATATAATAATAATAGTAATAATAATATAATACACACCAATATAATATAATGTACCTATATAATATAGGCGTGAGCTCGTCTATACGTTTTATAGACATTTTTTTTTCAGTCTGCCGCGGCGCCAGGACACTATACATTATATTATATAGGTACCTTATAGTATGTGACTCGGAAAATATAAATCGGCTGCGCCGGCTATATTCTATAAAGAATATCGTTATTATTATACCTAGAAAGCATTGTGTGTCGTTATACATAATATGGCACAACGCGACAATATAATATAGGTATTATTATTATTATTATTATTTTGTTTATTGGTAGATATAGGTACCTGTATTATAGAGGAGCGGCTATTCCTCAGGGCGCTGCGACGCGCCGTCGTACACATACCTACCTATACTGCAGCTGCTAATGTACATATTATTATACTTCTTCTAGACTACGACACCACGGCGAGCCGCTCCTTATTTACTTTATATTTTCTGTTTTGTTTTTTGTTTTTGTTTCGCGACCGCTTCCTTGCCGCACGAAAGACTACAATACACCGACCACCAGCCCAAAGACATAATAAAAGATTATACCCATTACACCGCGATTTACACATCTCAGTGGCACTATCATAGGTAAAGACCGCAAATGAAGAGGTCCAACATGGACGTGCGTCGTTTAAACGTGAAAATCCGTTCGCTACACCTATATATGCGCGTCTTTGCCTCGTCGTACGTCTTAAATAATGTATGTATAACGTATATATACCTAATCACGTGACATCATTCTTATTGACATACCAGCTGATAAAAATGTTTAGATGACTACGTATTATTGATATTATTATTACAGCGCACAATCCCTCCCATCCACCAACCTTTTTAAGTGAATTACGAAGCATATGGCTTTTTTGGAAAATGTAAATGCATGTAAATCAAAATCGAAAGGAGAATTTATGAATTATTATAATTAATAAAATAAGAACAATGATAACATAGTCCTTAAAGAGGGTTTTATAAAAATATAAAATAGATGTGATATTGAAACTAGTATTTACATATTTAGTATTTACCTACATATACTCGGTCAGATTTAACAAATTGTAAAACATTGATGTTTAATTAGTATAATGACTACAATTTTTAAATCTTCATACAAGTCCCCATATCTACCAAATCTATTATCGTGGATCTATTATACTTAGTATACACTATGTGAAATAATTCAAAAGACTACTTATTTAAATTTAAATTTATAATATTATATAATTTATAAGTCATCTAATTGAAAATTTACAGTAAAAAGTGTGATTTTCATATGAAAAAAAAACAGATTTAGATGTCACAGGACACTCTTTAAGTAGTATAAAAAATCTGAAGATTTGAAAATATGGACTTTACAACAGTATCTATAATTAAAAACTCTAAAAATTAAAATTTTAACGAATTCATTATTCGTGCTTGGTGAATCGTCCTGTATAACAATTTATTTATATTATAAAGATTAAAATATAATATTATAACTAAACGCGAACTGATTATTCATACGTCGTCGACACACAATCGCATTATATTATTACACATTTACACACGTTATTCAATCGTTTCGACAAGTGACGTTCATCGTTTTTAATTAATCGTATCTATTATACATTATGTGTATTATATAATAAACACATTGTACAAATTATAAAAAGGCATATGAACAATCGTCAAAATAACCACCGAACTGCGGTTGACCGCCAAGCTGTTTCTATTTTTTCGTTGAGAATAACGGTAATTTGTTTTTTTTACACAAATGTGTCAAGTAATACTAACAGCAATACAAAATGATTGGAGGGTAATATATAGTTTCCGGAACAGCTGAAAATGTTTGCTGTTGTCGAGATTTGAGACAAAGCCTTCTGGGAAATAACCGTAATCATTTGAAACGCACAACATAACATAATAATATTACGTAGAAAAAAATGTCATCTCATCAATAAAAAAAATAACGAAGTCCGCAAAAAATAATTATTGAACATATTATGACTATATAATACCAATATACCAATATATTATAATCTAATGATTTGACCCGTTATATATTTTGTACTTATACAGGTTTTTGTATTCGACCTATTCGGATGCTTATACGGCCATACAGGACAGTATTATAAGTTCCTAAATAATAGAAATATTCCATATTATAAATATTATCATCATGTGAAAAAAAAATTTAAAAATCGTGTTGTGCGTATAGTGTATA